>FIZU01055499.1:0-20345 GCA_900064475.1 Pseudococcus longispinus
AAAAAATTAATGTTTTCATTGTTTTCACTAAGTTTTCACAACATTTTCAACTTTTCATTTCATTTTTTTTCATTTCATTTTCAGTTTTCACTTCCATTATGAACGATGCTTAATCCGTACATGAACGGTTGAACACTTTACTAAAATGTATAGAAACCTTAGACCATATATAACTAACGTGGACCCCGCTATCTACATAAGAGCCAATGTTATAAAAACGGTGAGACACCCGCAAAGGAATAAGCCATCGAAGCGACATTCTGATTGGCTAAACTAATGCGTTGTTTATCACTATAAGCGAAGGGGAGTAAAGAGGTGGTTATCATCAGCCAATCAAGAGCGTTCCCTTGCGTATTCCTTTAACGGTGTCTCACGTTTATTTTACACAGGTAGCGCGGTCCACGTTAGTTATATATGATCTAAAATAAAAACTGGCATGGAGTCTCGTTCGGATTAGCGATTGATTTCGTTGATGATGACGGCGGTGTTAAAATCTGTACGTTAGTTTCAGATTTAATACTTTCTTTCTGAGCTAACATATCGAACTGGGTTTGTGCTAAATCCTGCAAAAGCAAATACGCAGTTAGAAAACCGAAACATATTGATGTGATTTCTTATTTTACCTGATAATTATCATCAGCTGCTTGCAATTGGAACGATAAATTAATAAAAATTACCGTAAAATTGCGTCGTTAAAAAAGCACAATGAAAAAAAAAAATACTCACGTATAATTGCATACTAATATTATGGGTTTGTAATTCGGGATGTTGATCGCCGAAATAAGTCTCTTTGCAGTCGTGTATTAATTCGCTAACATTAACCATTTCGGAAGAATCCGTCTCTCGAAGCAAAATAGCCCAGTAAACGGACATCCATTGCACACAAGGTTCCAAAGTTTCTTTCTTCAAGCCTGAAAAACACAACAACTATAATAATGGAAAAAAAGAGTCTCGATATTCGAAATAATTCCCTGTATCGCTTACCAGACGAAGAAATCGCTAAATTCGGATCGACTAGAATGTATATAGCAGAAGCTGCTAAGACCCCATATGAAAAACGGAGACTGGTAATATCTAACGTAACTAAATCTAACAATTGGCAAAGTCTTTTGAATAATGTACTAGAAAAATGAGGCACTAAAATATTCTTATTTCGATTTCCTAATTTTTGATAGATGAACTGCAACATCATTTCGAGCCAGTTGTTTATGGTGATCGGTGACAGTAACCAGCTTAAATGCTGAAACAAGAAAAATCTTTCGTTAAAACGCTACAAAATTCGAAATTTTTTAACATTGAAAAATTTTTCAATTTCAAATCGACCATAAAACGTTTTCCGCCATATGTCGTTGAAAAATTATTCAACATATGCGCAAGTGTTTCGGTGAAGAGTTTGCAAACATCGATGATTTATGAATAATGACGTTTTCCCGCGTAATTTTGACACAGGACGGAGAACTTGCGCATTTTGAAAAAACACATCGAAGCAACACGTATAAAAATTTCGTTAATGTAGAATGACGATGGAAAAAGTCAATGGCGAATAGAAGACTCGTTGAAATTGCGGCTGTTTCAGAATCCAGTACAAAATATTCGTAAATTTAAACCGCAGAATAATCAGTTTTTTTCAAAAAGTAGGTAATTTATCAACTAAGACGAATTTGTCGATGACGTTTCAAGTCGACTGATTATTTTCAGATGAGTAATATTCGTTTGATAATTTTAAAACGAAGTATTTCGAGAAAAAGAGTGACTAACAAGGTATACCGAATTATTTTTAATCTATTTTGATAAAACTACCGTAACAATTCGGAATTAAATTCGGAACTGACGTCACAAACCAGAATAACACGTCATCCGTCGAGTTTAAAAATCACCAGACCCCTAAAAAAACCACAATCTATCGTAAGGATATTTATCCATGTGCCATGTACACGAGGTACTCCTTTTAGGATGATTTTCATAACAAAGCATGTTCCTAGTTGTGCTCTTAAACCTGTATGAAAAAACGAGTTTCTTTTTCTGTTTCATTTTCCACCTAGTGGTTTTACCACTTGCTTTAGTTTGAAACCGAGGGAGACGCTCGTGTTTACGAAATTGCATCTGCGTCATCGACGAGCGAGCTTACTTTTAAAATTGTAACTTCCATAGCGAAAATTTCTTCTTCGGTACAAGCACCGTCGGTTACGTTGGCAAATTGATCTATCTTAGGAGGATAAATTTCTTCCATTTTTGATGCTAATACGAGACAAGTAATACCTACGGAGAAAAAACCAATATTTAAGTTGACGCAAGATCGATTTGATGCTCGACGACGAGAAATAATTACCTATAAGTTGAAGCTGCTGTTTTGGTATATTTGGTACAATACTAAGATACCTGTCAATGTAGTCAACAGTAAGGTAATACGTTTCTCTGTGTAATTTAAATACTTCGGCGACCTATAAAATACGATTCGACGTAAATACCATATTCCACCGGTCGAGATACCGATCACATTGAATATCTCACTTCAGATATCCAATCCAAAAGTATGACCCTCATCCTAGGCCTGAGATGCTGTTGGTAATCGAATAAATCTGCGTTTCTAGTTTTCAAAGATAGTTCATCTTTGCGACACATTACTTCCCAGAATTTCTCTCGGTTCGCCCACGACAATTGTGGCACCGGGCAATTCGTTTCATCGGGACATAGCGCGTTGCAAATTGACATTTTACGAAAACTGTCGAAAATAATGAATTAAAATCGATTCGGAGCAGGCTGAGAGTAATCTATCGATCCTAAACACCAACCTAGTCCATGTCGGACAGTCCGGAGTACGAGATCTGGCTTTACTAACTGAAGATCCAGGCGTCAGCTGTCCCATGAATGAAATAGCGTCGCCGCTTTTACACGGCTTGTCATTATAGTCGTCTTTGCAAACAGCATCTGATAAGTATTCGTCTTCGTAATCCGAAGCCATGAGACTCTCAGCTTCGGCCCGACTGAGCTCGGAACCGAGTACTCTGGTGACAAAATAACGAAATTAACTCGAGATCGAAAATATTTGCATGGTTCGAGGCTAAGTACCTTTCATCGCAGGATGAATAACCAGCATTGCTGTTTGGACTTAGAATAATTGTATCGAAATCTTTGCCTTCGTCTTCGTATTCGAATGCGTGAAGATCAGGCTCAGTTTCGCTGGATGCGTCTTTTTTAGAATGATCATCGTCGGCGGGTGAGGTACAATCGTCGCAAAGGCAGACGCTGGCTTCGGAGTGGAATAATTTAGACGAAGGTTCGTCTTCTTTGTTCGGTTCAAAGTCACGTGCCGGACTGCTCAGCTCGTGATCACAATTAGGATTACATTCGGTTTCCTGCGGATAGAAAAAAGTGTGAGAAACAAGTCTTGGCGATATTCAGATAGTTCGATAGTTCTCGATAATCGATGTAAATAATAATGGCGAGAATATTTCGGGATTCTTAATTAAAGGGATAGATCGAACACGCCCTTACGCAATAAAAATAGTCTCATCATAATCAAAGTCACCCAAATGAATAATTTTGAACGAAAAAACAAGGCCTAAAGATCACTTCGACAGATTTACGAACGAACTCATCGCCACAACGCTAATCACAGATCTAGAATTAAATTTACTTCGTTTTGAACTTGAAAAATATCTAAGCAAATCACTCGTCACAAAAAAAATTCTGTTTTTAAAAATAATACGATTTTGAACGTCGATAGCAAAGCTTTGTCTAATGCAAGAACGACACTATCGCCGAAGATTTTCTTTCAACACAGAACGGTTTTCAAATTCGACCACAAAACGACTAATTTCGCAGCAATATTACAACAAAGTCTCGAGACAAGCAGCAAATCACAAATAAAACATAAAATCTGTAACAAATTTCGAAATGCTTTTAGAAATGGTTCGAGTGTATTATCACTAGGAACTTGAATACAAACTCAGCGCTTGGAATCGATCAGTTTGGGAAATCGGTCGGGTAGAATTACACAGGGCGGATACAGATACACGCCGTATGAACTATTCTAACGAATAATTACCTCATATTTTACCTTCTTGTCATCTCGTTCGTAAAGATCGTCATCCTGTAATCAAACACACAGATGTGAGAATAACACTAACGGTAGCACTTTGGGAAGTAAACAATACTACATTGAAACACAATAATACCTCATCACTATCCGAAGATCTTCTGCGTTTTGAGTTTCTGTTCATCTAAAACACAAAACACGCGTTTAATCGTATAAATAATTTATTAAAAAGGCAATAATACGGTTTTAGTGATAACTGCAACGTGAACTGCGTGCTATCACGATATCCACGACCGGATCAATTTCCATATCACATTACACTATTTCAAATACCAAATTTACCAATTTAATAGCACAAAGAGACACGTAACACGTGATTTATTTCTTTTAAGAGCATATCGTACGAAATAAGACTCATTTAAATGGTACAATGAGCTTTGAAATTTTGCAAACGTGCCGAGAATACAAAAACGTGGAAGTCGAGGTGAACGAACTCGCGAATTATTATCAAAATAGCTGCGATATTCGTTTCGGGAATATATTCCAAGGAATGTATTCGTTTTGAGAAAATAATTGATGTAAAAAAAGCATAACTTACCACACTAAAACTTGTAATTCGATTACCATGAACTCGCAATCACTAATGAGAGATAAGGAGTTGAGAATTCAATGGCGTCTGGTGCACGGCCTAGTGACACACAAACAAAATGATTAACTTTGACAAATTCGCACATTAATCGAATATAATATTAGTAATCGTCTAGGTAAAATATAATTTGAAAAAATTAATCATCGAAGCGATGACACCGGTATGCCGGCAATGTCAGAGACGTAGTTAGATACGTGGTCAAGTTCAACACATCACTAACACTATTCAAACACATTTATACGGGAAAATTTTAACACACCTAGGTGTTTTGATTCGAGTACTATTCGATAATGAAATTAACTCGAAATTAATACGATTTTAAACTCGATTAATGCCATTTCATTGACGGAGTAAATGGCGGGAAGTGACAATACGCCGCACAACACAGATACAGAATACAGACGAAAATAAACCAATTTCGCGATTAATTAAAACACTCGGAAACCGATCACATTGTAAATAAACTTTCGATTAATTCACTTTTGAACATTACTCGATTAATGAAAAAATACAAACGAAAAAGAAAGCATACAAACCTACAAAGTTGAAACGCGGGAAAACTGACGCTTCATATCTGAACGCAACTTCCGTTCTTTATTTACTAATTCAAATTCAAAAGTAACGTTTTATCTCGCAATTGCAATTAATTTTGAATGTGTTGAAATAAAAAAAATAATAAAATGAAATTAATGATTAAATATGGGTCAAAAATTGAAAACTTCTCAACACCATCTCAGACACCATCAATAGTATTCTAGATTATAGAATATAACGAGGAGGAAAAAGCAGTGAAGGAACAATGAACATTAATGTTTCGGTGCATGTGGTCTAACTTGGTTTGGGGGGTGCGGTGAAGTAAAGCGAGAAATACACGCTGATTGGTTGACCGCTTCTTTAACAGCTGGCACTCAGCTGATCGCTTGACAACACTAGTTATAAACACAAATTGGTCATGCGTGAGAAAAAAATTTACTAACGTGATTGGTTAACTGTGATTTGGCGCGGTGATAGTTGAATTTTAAAATTTTTACACAGCTCGTTAGCGATCCACAAACCACGATGTTGGTGAGCTAGCGCATTTCTCTTTGGGAACGGCAACTTGGTATTTTTTTATGGCTTTGGTCGGAATAGGCGTGTACGTGTGATTCGATGGCATTGCAAGGTGGAAAATTATAACGATTGTCGATTATGCGTAATAGCGTAATTTTTTATATTTTTTTTTCGAATGAAATGAGAATTTATGGTTGTTATTTTGGATACTTGGTGTACGAAATTGAGTACTTGGTTATTTTTTGCATAAATTCATTTTTATCAATACCTACCTACACAAAAATAATAAATGAACAATTTTTTCAAAAATTTGACCTTTTCGAATAAATAAAATGAAACAAGCAAAGTAAATTATTTTTGAGTACTGTGGGGACTCAGGGTCAGGGGAGGCAATTGAGATTGACTTGACTTGGAAATTGCAAATTGGAAGATCATAGATTCATCTGTAGAAAAAAATTGAAATATTTAAATATCTTACTTTCTGCTCTAGTTTTCAGTTTTTTAGAAATATCAACAGTTCTTCAATTTAATTGGCCTGTGGCTTGTGGGTAAGAATGATGAATCGGCTCCCGCTGGGATTTTTGAACTATCAAGAGTTCAAGACGTCCTCCTAAGGTCTACATACACACTACGTGGTAAAAGTTTTGGCCCCCTACCTCACCTCTATGCCCTCATACCACACCAAATGTGCCCCAACTGCTGGTTCTCATTATAAATTTTTGTATTTTTCAATTTTTAATGAAATTTTTTTAAACTTGTACCTAGAGGTGATGGATCATACCAAAGGTCATCCGTTGAAATTTTTTCAATTTGTTCGTACTAAAACCTAAGTTTTAATATTTCAAAGCATAATTATTCGTATCTACATGTTGTTTCAGACCTGCGAAAAAAATTGATTTATGTTATGTAGTAGGTAGGTATACCTATTATGTTTACATTTTTTTCCAGAATTTTTTAATATGTTGAAAGACCTTAAAAAATGCGAAAAATCTATTTTTTCATCATTTTTTGCCCTTTAAACGGGAATTTTTGGTTGAAAATTATTCTCTTGTAATATATTATTTAATGACATTTAAACACACCAGCAACTTAAATTTGGACCAAATTCATTCAATTTTTTCCTTTTTGTTGATTTTCTTTTAAAATATCGGAATGGTATCAGTTTGAGAACCAACATCCCAACCCCCTCCCCAATCACAGGTGACCGAGCTGAGGGCCTAAAATTAATGTCTTAGCATGTTCCAACTTGATATTTGTCGTTAACATACAATTTCAGCGAAATCGATAATTTTTCATTTTTTTTCAACTGGCCCCTCCCTAATTTTGAATTTTAAGTATCTACGTTGTATCAATTATGATGGGGGTGGGGGAGGGATCCAATCAAAATTATTGTAATGATTAAATTTATTTCTCGTATCTCCATCTACAAATTTTGTTTGAACATTTTTTTAAATCGGATCTCTCCCTCCCTCAATTTTGAATATCAAGTATCTATGTGTGGTATTAAGCGAAATTGAAGGGGAAAGAAGGGGCCAATCGAATTTTTTGTTATAACCAAAATTATTTCTAGAATCTCAATCTACAATTTTTGTTTGAAAAATTTTTCAATTAGATCCCTCCCTCCCCCAATTTTGAATATCAAGTATCTTTATGTGGTATCGGGAGAAATTGAACGGGAGAGAAGGGCCCAATCGAATTTTTTGTAAGAACCAAAATGATTTCTAGAATCTCAATCTACACTTTTTGTTTGACAAATTTTTCAATTAGACCCCTCCCTCCCCCAATTTTGAATTTCAAGTATCTTCATGTGGTATCGGGCGAAATTGGAGGGGAGAGGGGGGCCCAATCGACATTTTTATTATAACCAAAATCATTTCTAGGACCTAAATCTACAACTTTTGTTTAAGACATTTTTTCATCAGACTCCTATTTTCCCTCCAACTTTTATATCAACTTCAGAGTGACCCATGCAATTTTCACCAAACCATAATATGATGTTGCCTAATCATAATGCTTCAGATTCGTTCAAATACGACTTTTATAGCTAGCTCAATTTGGGAATGAGATATTCGCTTTGTTTACAATCACCCCCAAATCACCTTATAATTCTAAAAAAATATGAGGTTGAAAATTCAGAGTGCATCTCTGAAAGGGGTTACCAAAATGGTCGTTAGAAAGCTTAAAATGTCCATTTGACCTCAAGAAAGTGCTCCGATTGGTCAGTAAGGGCACATTTAGGGCAGTATGAGGGCCTGGAGGTGAGGTAGGGGGCCAATTCACCATGCTTACCCAGCTATGCTCTTTATTAGAAATTGGATTTTCTTTCTTTGTTCTGTGGCATTTTCAAAAACTATCCGAACTATAAAAAAAAAATTTACCCATTACCATATTCATGAAAAAATAAATTTTTTTTCTAAATTCTAAAAGTCACAAAATTGTCAAAAATTGATTTTCTGAAATCAGACAGGCAATACTCCTTTTTGTTGTTTGAACTGATCTCCAACAGTTTGTTCGTTTTTTTCCTGAATTTTTTCAAATCGAAAAGTAGTGAAGGTTGTTAACATAATGGGCTGCTTTTTTACCTATTTTTACCATGTCATTGCAGTACGTAGATGAATTGAAAATCGAACAAATCATAGGCCATTTTCAAATTCCAATTAACCCAGCCAATCAATTTTTTGACCAGTCTATAAATGACTAATACTAAAGCACAAATATTAAACTTTTCACCCCTAAACAGCGCCTATATTCTTCAGCAAAAATACGCCGCCGACCGAACAATGCGCCAAAATATGGTATACAAAGACAATACCTACGCCAGTCGCCAACAGGAGTTGATATTTTCTCAGTTGTGCCGGATAATGCATGGCGTTTCAACCCTCTTCCGGGCGATACTTCTCGCCATAGCTGTAAATCACCAGAGGGTAGTACTTTTCTGGTTCAATTCTATACATTTTAGTTGCGTAGAAATGTACAATTCTTAGAATTAGAATGGAAAAAAAACTTAGACAGGTACGAAAACAAAACCATTTCCAAATAAGTAACCTTTCACCGGTCAAATCTGCCCATAATCATTATAATGAAACGCTGAACTCTACAATGTATTTAGATTATTAAACCGAATGTTCACTGGATCGCATAATGAATAAAATAATAAGTATACACAATTTAGTGGAAAATTATTCAGTATAGGTGCGTTAGACCTTGCATTTTGAAACTAACATCGATTTCCCACGCCGAACAAGTAGTTATAAAAATTGTACTTTTTTTTTCTTCTCTGCGGTGAAAAAAACCATCATAGAAAATTTTCACACTTCCTCCGCTGTATCATTTGGAGTAGAATTTACGTACATAGTATTTTTCTACTGTAATGAGGAACTATTTGAAAATAATTTGACGACCTTGGATTGTATAACACAGAAAACTAGTTCTTATTAAAACAGACCACCAGCGATTAGACATAGTCTCCCTCGTATTCTGTACCACGTCATACGGAACAACTTCTATTGAACCCGCAATCCTTCACCAATGTAATGGTAATGAACTTCGAATAAAAAATGGAATGTTGTCAAAGGCGATGTTGCCATGTGTGGTGTGAGTTTGCAAAAATGCTGCGGAGACGTGCGTGCATAAATTTTTTTCAAATCGTTTTTACGCTATTTTCTCATTGTTTCCATGCGACCTTCGTCGTTGTAGTAAGGTTGTACGCGATAGTACATCTTGCCATTTCGCGCGAAAAGAAAATCCACGTAGATGGCGAATGAAAGTCTATACGATTTCGGCCACTCGATGGGATCCGCTGTAGGTACATCAATCAGCTGTTTGAATAACAAAACATTCGATTTTTCGTGTCTGAAAAAAAACAATGTTATTTCTTGGAAACAGAATCCTTCCTAACGTCTTGATATCTTGGTACCATTTCTCTTCCTCTGTAACAAAGAATCTCTCGTCGTCGGTCAAGTAAACCATACGATACGAGGATTCTTTGAATGGTAATACAACAAAAAAGAACACTAAAAAGAAGGCTCGAGCATATATAGAAATAGAAGGTCGATGAATTTCTATAATTCTTCTGAAAATGAATTAGCAGGTAGGTAAAGTACAATTCTAAAGAGTGAATTTATAACAGACAGATCTTTTTAACCGAC
This sequence comes from Pseudococcus longispinus, assembly GCA_900064475.1. Lineage (NCBI taxonomy): Eukaryota > Metazoa > Arthropoda > Insecta > Hemiptera > Pseudococcidae > Pseudococcus > Pseudococcus longispinus. The sequence goes on from FIZU01055499.1 coordinate 9,887, forward strand.
TGGTCTTCGAGATAATTTACGGTACTATCAACAATTGTCTGAGATGTAGCCTTTGAACGGGAGATTGTATTTCGAGTACCTAATTTGATACGATCGCCAGAAACATGTCTGAAATAATACAATGAAATGGTAAAAAATACAACCGATTGGGAATAACCGCAAATTCTAATTTGAATTGGAGTAAAACCCAAATAAAATTTTTCCACGAAAAATTTATAATTTATAAATAATAAATTCGACCTATGTAACCGGTTTAAACTTCTGGCTTTGAGATTTGTAAATATCCATTGCTGAGACTAGTTTAAAACATCGAAAAAATGGCAAATTAAATATCACCACGTAGACAAATACACGTTCCACAAATCGGCGAGATGAAAAACATTTTAGTTTAGGGTTGAAATACTCCAGGGTGCTTTCTTTTATTATTTTTTTTCATAAATCGGCAACAACGCGCCGCGTCGGGGCCCGGTGTTAATGTATAGTTGAATCTTGATGTAATGTATAAATGTGTACCAGTTCTGCCTCACAAAGTTAAGTACCTGGAGTTGGAGCGGACAGGATAACGCAGTATTCCATTATTCACGATACGGCGAGGTAAATTCCCTCTTTAATGAATTAAAACTATCACGATGAAAATACACCACCGGTTTTCTCGACTCGAGAACGACTCGTGCACAGGTACGGGATAAATAATTCTTTTCGCGTTTGCCAACCGAGATGGGGGTGCTTTTTCTCCTTTATATGCGTATGAGCGACGAACTGTGAAGCTGATCGATTTTTATCTACGAGAGAAGATGGCACTTTAGTTACAGGTGTTTACCAAGATGAATTCAAATTGCAATTTCACACGATACCAAGACCGAGCTAATTCTGAACCCTGTATCATGAAAAATAAACATATGGATAAAATGATAAAGGATTTCAGCTTGGACGACGACGTCGTGTCGCTCATACTTAGTTTAATTTTTGCATCATTCATATTTAACCACCTGTTTAGCCACAACTCGCGATGTCGTGGGTATTCAATTAGATAGCTCGAGAAGGCTCCAGTCGACTTGGTCCACCGCACGGAAGGCAGTTTTCACCAATTAAATGAGCCAAAGGTACTTAATACACTGAAGGAATTTCCACGAAGCATTTAGTTTTATAAAAGTTTTTCCAATTCGTACGATGGAGACAAACCTTAGAAACCGGTAGGTGATCTATCATGATAAATGAAACACTCCTTTGACTCCGATGCCAGTACCTGGTTTTACAACGGTCGGTGGCGCACCACATTTTACAAAACATTAGTCTGGAAGATAGAAAACAAAAAAACAGAAAAGGAACGTTGATTTTTTTTTCAAAATCTATACATCTATTGAAATCCTGTTGAATTCTAGTTCAGCAGAATGAGGGAAAAAAATTGCTTGCTTGAATGCCACCAATTTACATACCTATATACCTACGTCCGTTGTCATGTGTTGTTGAAAGCGTCGAGGGGTCGTTAGTCGAGCTGACTGCAGCGGGTTCATTTTTTATATTATTTTACCTATAACGAGCTCTCGTTATATTGGCACATGGATACGTACTTCCTTTACCTTTATTATTTACCCGCCAGCAATGCACAGGCCACAGTGCTGATGGTGTCGACGATGTATCCGTAATTGAACGCAAATATCTACCAAAAGGAATACAATTACGTGTCATTAACATCGTAAAAGTCAAATGCGACCGTCGACTGAAACACAACAACGTATTAGAAGAAGAACTCTACCGTAACTTATATCGACAGACGGTTCGTATCGAGCCGAACTTGGCTAAGAAATAGTCCAGAACTGATGGTGTTCTTTTCTGCATACTGTGTGAATATTGGCTTGGGAAAAATGTTCATTTTTCATGCTCCAATATTTCATTTACATATTGTGCAATAGTTTTATCAAGGTAGAATGTCGTGAGGGTGAAGATAAACGAGTATTGTTTACATTGGATAATGACTAATGAATTTCAATGAATAGCTGACTGTGGAATACTTACGTACTTGGTGTGTAAAGGCAACATTTGATAGAGTGAATCATGAGATGGAAATTTTTAATATTTTTTCGAAGGATGATATCATAATTTCCACGAAAAATTCAAAATGGCGAAATGAAAAGTGTAAAATTCAAAAGTAGTGATAACACAATTTTTTTTATCAGTAGATCTAACAGGTAGGCAAATAAAGAATAATAGGTAGGTACTAGGTACTGAAAATGGTCGTAAGAGGAAAGGGAGGCATTTGTTTTGTTTTTTTTTAATTTTAAAATAATGGCGCGTAAAAAATTTGATAACTTGTTAAAACAAGTATTAATTACAGACTTTGAAATAAAGTTAATAAATTTAAATTCAAGCATGTTGATTTCTACAACCCTGAGCTACAAACCTACCAGATTGTTCAGTTTCTAGTACAAGCTGAAACTATTAATTAATCTAATAATTATAAAATAATACAATTCATAGCTAAATAAGTATTGTCCACTTAATTCTACAATCGGTGATCAATAATTTTATTTATACATATACATATTACACCTTGATATATTAATCTGCATATGATTTGTTAGTTCCAGACACGAAAACACCATCACACTCTTCAAAATTTCACTTTCTGTGTCTTGAATTCTTGATACTTCCAGTCAAACCCCTACATCTCAAACGTACTGAGCTGATATCAAACTTGGTGGAACCTTTTGAAAGAAACCAGTTATTTTACCGAATAGACTTTTGACTATTCTTACTCCAGTTTGAGTAGCATTTCGAATACGTTGTTTTACTCTTAAACTCGGCAACCTAGTACTATTCCACCAACTTCCAAGACGATTGACACCTCTCTGCCAAATCAACGAGACCTTAGACTTTATACGTGCCGTCAAAGGCACATGATGTTTTCTCGAATTTTGCTCAACCTTAGTTTCATTATTTTTGACTGCTAATCCTCGGTAATACTCTAGCATATCTTTCAAAAAAGTCTCCGTGTCTATTTCGCTGCTATTGTATATATGTGTTTGGTTCTGTTGATCAGGCGCCAGGGTATCATTTCCATGCAAATGATGTTGGTATTTCAAGAAAGCTGCCGTCAGTTTGAACATCTTCCAGAATATTTCTTCTTCGAGACCGACATCGGAGAAATGCGACGTTTCGTTTAGTAAATGTTGGAAATAGAGTTTAAATAAAGATCGATAAGTTTCGGACATATTTTCATCGTCGTTAGGATCGAAAATGAATTTATCGTAAGGTCCGGGCTCGTATGTGAGATTTATCGGTGGAGGGGTTCCATTAAATAAACGATCCATTAACTCATCGTATCGGTGATTATATTCGGGTGGATTTTCATCTAAAGGAGTATCTAGGTAACTTTCCCCTGATGATTTGTCTTCAGCGTATTGTTGTCCATGTGAGGTGCTGATGTAGAAGAAAAATAGTATCTGCGAATGATAAACAGAGAGAATTTTCGAATGTTCGTTTATAAAGTAATGCGATGCTGTTTATGAAAACGAGGATGCATTGAAATCGATTTAATTTCGTTTCTAATTTTTCATATGAAGGAAGCTCGTTTTAAAATTGATAAGATTGTTGTAAATGAAAGAAATTATCCATTTATAAAATCCTAGTACAGGAAGATATCTACGTAAAACTGTAAGTGGTTCGTAAACTAAGTTGACCAATGAGAATTTTATCGTTTTTTAATTGTTTATCAGAAAAAAACTTTTGTGCCAAATCAAAGAATGTACGTAAAAATAAACATAAATATTTAATTAACCCATGAAAATTAATTTTGATCCCAAATTAAAATAATTTTCCATTTTAATACATTTCAGGTGGGTACATGGTTTGAGGCAGAAATTGTTATGAATGAAAATGAATTTTGAATAGAGAACTGACTATGAGACGAAATACCCAAATTTTTTAAACCTTTTCAACAAATCGAAATCTCCAATCTCGAACATTCGATTCGCATTCTTTCAACCTAATAGACGAGCTATTCAAGCCTGTTTCGCAGAGTTGCCAAACGCCTTTTTCAATAAAGGCATTTCAGACCTACGGTAGAGTGCATTATATTGCTTGTCAAAAGCGCTCAGAATATTTTTTTAAAGTAGGTAGACGATAAAAATGGCACCTTCATCTATACTATACTATTATACCTTAGTTATATACGGTTAAAATCTATATTTTATTTTACTCTACTTACAGGAATGAAAAGGGATTTCATTTTAGCACTTCAACGACACTGTATATTTGAAGATTTAGTACATACAGAGTTATATTATCATCTAGCCATCATTTGCTGAAAACATCGTAATATTCGAAAAAGTTCAGATGATCTAGATTAGTACCATTACACCATGTGATTCTTCATGAGAGAAAAAAAGTAATAATGTTTTCTCAACTACCTACGTTTTCGAAATTATACCAGATAATCAGAGTCGATAAAGTACTATCTGACGAGTTGAACAAGTATCAACAAATTTAATAACATGATTGCGAATTAATCCATTTAGCTTTGGAAATATTTTTTTATAGGTATTTGGAAGTATTCAGGGGACTTCAGGCGATCATTCATTGAAGAAAACGAGGAACGTTATGAAATTTAAAATACAATTCATCGAAATGAATTCTTAAAGAAATACTTTCACTGGTATCGAATTATTTCCAGTTGGATTATATTACCTACATTTTGATGTTCTGTAGGAGGTGGATTCGTTGAATGAGAATTCTCATCCTTTATGCGGGTAGTTCAACGTGCGATAACCAGTCTGATACCTTTGAATGAGAATAACGCTGCAAAACGACGATTGATACATTTTCATGAAATGTACCCACGAATTTTATCAAACATCGATGCTTTATCTAGACTCGAAGCAGGTTGGAATTTGAAAATAATTCGTAGTATCGCAATCGCGTATCATATCGTAAAACCGTAACTCTCTACTCCTGTCTGATGTTGAGGTATTCAACCTCTCGTTCAAGCTCCGTATACGTCACAAGTTGCTAAAAATTTGGGGCAGATTTCAATGGCGAATTGTTTACTGTCGGCCGAACGTGCGAGACTCAAGGAACAAGACATCGAGCACCTTCTTTAATCCACGTGCATCAAACTGCCAACGTCTGTACCGAGATAGTCGTTACATTCATATACAATATTGTTCAATACCAGGTGATTTCATATCCGTTAACTGGCACTTTCTTGAAGGCACCCGGGGGGAAAGTCAAAGACCCTAAAAAGTATTATACAGAGACGCAGTCTAGTCGACCCCTTAATTTATCTATTTTAAATGCGTCTTTTTCTTCGGCGCACCTGGATTAGGTGTAATGAACAAAAAATCCCCCCAACCTGAATTAACCATAGCGCAATCCCTCGTCGGTATGTTCAATAGAAGAGTGTTAGACTGGGCGCGTGACAACCCTCCGTTCACCCGAGGACTATGGTTGTGGCAGACTGTAAATTCGAATCACGAGCTTTTCGCTTCTTTCATAGCAGTACTTTGTACAGGCGGTACAATTACCTACGTAAGTATTTTCTATTTCAATGAAATATAGGTACAGCGACAGTACTGCTGCATGAACCTTCGATAGAAATTTATTCCGTTTGCATTAGGATCGATTCGTACGGAGATTGTAGGACGAGAAATTGTATCAAATCGCAGCTACCGGTTTTCAAAGGTAAAATATACATTCTAGAAAATCCTTCAGGTAGTCAGACTCAGAAAAAGGTATCGAAATAACGTGCTGGGCTTAATATTGAATTTTTTCAAGATTATTTGATATTTGAATTCATAGGTTACTTTTTTATTTTCCTCAAGTATTTTCAAGATTGAAAAAAATGTTAGGTAGGTAATTAGTTATGCAACCCCTGTGGTGCATCAAAGGTATTTATTTATTGAATGCAACTTTTAAGGCAAAAGCGTCATTTGTTTTGCATATCTCACTAGTGGAAGGAGCAAAAATAGTTCAGAAGGCCAGTTTGGTGACAAAGTTGAATTAAAAAATACGTACCAACCTACTTACGCTGATTCAGCAAAAAATTCAAACCTGTTCTCCGTGATTGAAATTTGGGGACCCTAACTTGAAATTTGTGAGGGGAGGGTTCTCGCAGGGGGTCAAAATGACGACATTTTTCTGAAATTTACCCCAGTGATGGGGATCTATATTGTATACAACCTGTAAAAATTTAAGCTTCCTAAGTTATCCCCTTCCCATTTTAGACCCCAAAAAGTGAATTTTGGGGTCATTTTTTCACATTTAACAGCCTGCAGCCCCGCCAAATGGGGTTGAGGGCCAAAATTTTGTCGTAAGTTTGGTTCATGTCTCTGATGTGCCTTATGCACGTTTCACGTTTTGAACCCATTTTGACCATTATACGGGGTCGAAAATCAAAAATTTGCAGGTTTAGACCTGTCTCTTAGGTACTTTGATCACGCTACAGCCGAAACTATATGACTGAGAATGTTTAAATTTGGCATGCAGATATAGTAGAGACTCTAGAGGGGTTTTTTGGTGGTTTTATCCTTCCAACCCCCTCCCACGTCATTTTATCACCAAAAATTGATTTTCCAGCTCATTTTTTTTTTTTTGAATTTTCCAATTGCCTGACATGACTACTGGAGACTGGTAGCAGATATGACAGAGGTAAAGCCTTGGGGATGCAAGGGTCAACGCCCCCGTAAATTAGAAAAAATACACAGATAGGAGGCGAATTGGGCGAAGCCCCCAATAAGCAAAACCACACAAAGGGAAGTTTTTACAATATCTAATTATAATTTCATTATGAAAGTATGTTTCCAACATCATCACTTTAATTGACATTCTCCAACTGGAACTAAATCCAAAAACTAAGCAGAATTAGTTTGATGTGTTTCTACTAAACACATCGACCATAGAATATTTTAATGAAAAATTATTAATTTTAAAATCATAAAAAATCATTTTCAAATTCTTGAAAATCGTGGTTTTAAAATTATGAAAATCATTTTATGAAGAATTATTCAAAATCATCATAATGATTTGTGATTTATGAAAATCATTATTAATAATTTTTCTAAAAATCTGAACCTCTTCTTGATCTTGCAAAATGATTTCGAAATTCAGATCATCACATTTTAATCATTCACCTTAAGGAGTTTGATGATTATGTCCATCTGTGATTTTGAATGGGAAAATCTGTGAAAAATTGTGCACTAAGAAGTCCATAAATCCAAAAAAATGTTTAGCAGAGTCAGAACTTCAAAAATCCCCCTCATCAAAATAACTTCAGTTCACTCTGAATGTGAGTGAAAACAGATAGTGTTTGGGTAAGTAATTATGAATACCTCATACCACACCATAAGATAAAATCCTGGAACTAGGACTAACGAGGGGGAGGATAAGTAGAAATTTTGATTTTTTAAAACCATTTTTTCATCGTTGTTGGGTCTCATTAAAATTTATGTCCTACCTTGAGTGATTACAAAATTTTAAAAAAAATCAGGCATTTCACCCCCCCTCCCCCCCTCTCCATGCCATTCAATTTTTTGTCGATTTCTTATCGAAATACGAAGAAAGTATTAATCGCTTTTTTTGACAAAATTATAACAGATGCACTCACATAGTGCCCAACAGCTGTGAAAATTTCAGAATTTTTCACCTCTCCCTCCCCCCGAATACAACGTATTGAATTTTTGATAAATACTGGGTATACTAGCACCAGGATAAAGCCTTCAACCCAGTAAGTATATGCAAAGCATCGTGAGTCGATGTATGTATGTTTGCCGAACCTTAGAGCAACAGGGGCTGATTAATGTGCAGCAACATTTTTTTCATTTTGTCCCGGCAATTTCAACTTTGAACTTCTCGACAACCACGATAGGTAGAGAGTTGCCCTTTGCGGCATCGGACAGCAAGTTTCGTCTAGAATTTTTTTATAGGGTAGTTCCATTTTTCAACTTGATAAGGAAGTCTAAAGCAAGAAAAATATCGGAGAAAATGTGTAAACAATTAAAGTTTTTTCAAATACATACCATAATCACTATTAGTAATAATTAATTGACTAATAGTGACTAACAGTAACTACTATCCGATAGGTTTCTATTTATACAGGGTGTTTCATAGTTAATGACACTCCTTCCACCAGATAAGTAGGCAACTCATACTGAGCACAAATATGTATTTTTTACATTAAACGGTCACTATGGGGCATCTGGTAATTACATTTTCAAAATATACGACCTCAATGTACGAGTGTATGCAACCAAACTCACTTCGGTGCAAGAGTTGCATAATCACAGGTTTGAAAATTGCCCCCGAAACTCGAGTCTGACATAGACTAGAGTTTTGGGACAATTTTCAAACCTGTGATTATGCAACTCCTGCACCGAAGTAAGTTTGGTTGCATACTCTACAGTCTACAAGGCGTTTTTATAACATTTTTTCATTTTACAAAAGCGTAGTGTGACTTATTAAAAACATATGGAGGGGAGCAAAAAGGGTATGATGAGGGTGTAGATGAAAATGTAGTTGATTTTTCCCAGTGATGCCAACCTGAGGAAAATAAAAGTTGACAAAGATGTAGCATGACTTGTTTGAAACATATGAGGGTGGCAAAGGGGCAAAATAGGGTATAATGAGGTTTTCGAATTTGAAAATGCAGTCAATTTTTCGCAGTGGTACCAACCTGAGGAAAATGAAAAATGACAAACGCGTAATATGACTTGTGGAAAATGTACAGATGTGGTGGAGGGGACAAAATAGGGTATAATTATACGATGTATAATTTAAAAATGCAATTAGTTTCTCGCAGTGGTGCCAACCTGACGAAAATTAATATTGACAAACAAATGATGTAACTCGTGGAAAATGTGGAGGGGGCAAAACGAGGTCGAAAAATTTAAAAAATGCAATTAGTTTTTCGCAGTGTTGCCAACCTAAGGAAAATAAAAGTTGACAAACGCATAGTATCACCTATGGAAAATGCAGTGGTGTGGTAGAGGGGCCATAATAAGGTCGTAAAATTTGAAATTGAAAATGCAATTGGTTTTTCGCAGTGCTGCCAACCTAAAGAAAATAAAAATTGACAAAGGTGTAATGTGACTTGCTGGAAACGTACGAGGGCGATGGATGAGGCAAAATAGGGTATAGGCAGTAGAATTTGAAACTGCAATTAATTTTTTGCAGCGGTGCCAACCTGGAGAAAATTAAAGTTTTCAATGACGTATTATCACATTGTGGAAAACGTGCAAGGGTGTTGGAGGGGGCAAAATCCATTCCATATGTATAAAATCCACGACGTGTCCGTCCGTCCGTCTGTCTGTCTGTCGGTCCGTAATGCTGACATTTTCCGTGACTTTCAGACATTTTGGCAGACTTTTTGAAATTTACAAGAATCTAGAATATGCAACCGTAATAAGTATTTTCCTTGATGAAATTTTTAAAAAACCCCAAAATGACCAAAAATATGATGTTCATCTGAAAATTACAATTTTGACAAAAAGTGACAGTTTGGACCAAAAAATGATTATTTTGACCAAAAATGACAATTACGACAAAAAATGACAGTTTTTACCTTAAAATGACAATTTCTACTTTGAAGTCACAAATAATGACAATTTTGACCAAAAAGATGGTTTTCACCTTAAAATTACAATTTTGACAAAAAATGTCAGTTTGGACCAAAAAATGATGATTTTGAGCAAAAATGACAATTTTGACCTAAAGATGACAATTTTGACCAAAAAATGACAATTTTGACCAAAAATGTACAACTTTTACCGAAAATGACAATTTCTACTTTGAAGTCACAATTTTGACAAAAAATGGCAATTTTAGCCAAAAAAATGACCGTTTGGACTTGTTAGTTTCCCCGAAGAGGCAACACTGTTTCTATCATTCCTACCTATCTACTTTATCTTTTCCTAAGCTTAGATATAACTTAGAAGACCTTTCATGTGTGTAGACGTGACTCGATAATATACTTTAGAACTTGTGACTTGTGTTTATTATTTGTTCAACTCTGCGTAGATCTACCACTCCAACAGGTTATGGGCCCAGGGCACGCATCCCTGCGCTAGGTAAGTTGCACAAGTATTATTGCCGGCAAACTAAAATGCATGTAAGCTTACTACAATGTAAACCGCGGAATGATATCGTATACGTATACCTTAGATGTTAGAATAATTTCGATGTATAAGATGAAGTGACATTTACATAAGCATGCTGTTAAATAAGTAGGTAATAGTTTGAAATCAATGTATGTAAGAGATGGTGCATACATGTACATAGAACGCCTACATTGAAGCTGAAATTAAACCTAGGCCTAGTGGTACATTTGTACCCAGATAACGTTTATTACAAATTTAAGATGATTATAAGAAGTTAGATGCTACATCTCATGAGATGACTAGAGATTGAGTACAATTGGAGAATAATTAGATGCCCAATTGTTCATTTAGAAATAAGCGCAATTGTGAAC
>FIZU01055501.1:0-10087 GCA_900064475.1 Pseudococcus longispinus
TTTTTTTGGCGAATTTTTAAAAATTTCAAAGTGCCAAAAAATTGAGAAAATTTTGACCAATTTTTTTGAAAAAATTTCCACGAGTGTACCCACATAGTGTTCACAATCTGTGAAAATTTCAGAATTTTTGATCCCCCCCCCCCCTCCAAAGATATTGAAGTTTTGATATTTAGGTGGCGATAATTCGGGAATGGGTGGCGGGGGGTAACATTTAGGACTACATTAGAGGAAATTTGGGTCGAGGGCCGATTTCACTATCTTATCAAGGAAGCGCGGAAGGCCCTTTTTTGCAAACTACGATTACCGATTGAAATCATAAAATTACGGTAAAATACGGTAATTGGACGTACATTTGAAGTAATTTACTTTAAACTTGGTAATTACGGTAAATATGAAGGTAATTATGGATAAAAAGGTGGTAATCGACATTCAATAATTACTCTGCATCTAAATTATTCAATATTTTGAGACTTGAGTTAGTTGAACTCAAATCGAGAGAATATTTGAGTGGAATAATCGAACTTTGTCAACTGTTCTTTGATTTGTGTACTTCTATTATGAAAATTAATCTTACTAGACTCAAAGAACTCCACTCAGAGTCTGCTGAAGCGTTATCTTTTTCTATTTGGACGTAAAATGCGGGTGAATTAGATTTGCTACGGTCTTCGGAAGATGACGGAGTATCTGAAAAAAAAATACGATTCAAATTATTGTAATTTCATCAACTTTTCTTTCAAAATTAACGATAAGCTATATCTTAAATTCGTACAACTTCCTTATCAAACATTTTCGAGTGCATACTCTCCAAATAGGTTGAACAAATATAGATAATTAGTGTAATTACATAAGCAATGTATCAAAATGAACGAATATATGCATTCTCTGTCTCATAATAAATAACCTCTTGAACTTCCGATAGACGATTTCATCATCTAAATGAGACATCGCGACAAGAGCACACTACATAAATCACCTACATACAGAGAAATGACACGAAGACACTTCTATCGGCAACACGTTCCATTTAGAAAAATTTTCAAACATTAATTCCTCGTGCATCCTCTTACCATTTATTCGTTTTCACTTGAAGCACGCCAACATCATGAGATCAGCTGATGTTCTTCTTATGGAAAATTTACACCCAAAAACTTCACTTCCATTCACAACCTGGGCCTCATCCTTGTTTAAAATTACTCCGATTTTGTAACACAATACGTATGTGTTTGAGGACAAAGGAAACGTTTATTGTAGTCAATTAGACGTTATTAGAGGCAATTCAACGAGTCGTTTTTTACTTCGCAAGTTTGAAATTAATGATACCTTGAGAAAACTTGAAGAATTTTGAGAAGATCGTCGATACGCCGGATTGCTTGATTTCTGGACTCAGCGGAGCGAATTCTGTTAGTTCGGTTTTCGAATCCAAATTTGTCATTTTTACGGTAGAAAATCGTTCTGCTTTGGATTAGGTTATTTGATACGTAGCGATGATTTGTTCGAGTTGTTCATTGAGTAGCTGAAATAAGATAATCAGCGAATTAAAAATTAAATTAAAGATAAATTATTAATTTTCTCATCGAAGGTATCACCAGAGTTTTGAAAAATCATGGTCGGTCAATATTGGAGAGGTCGAACACTTAAAATGGTCCATTAGATTAGAAAACGTCCGATTTAATGATCCAAAAATTCTACCTAAATGAATTTCAACCAACTAACGTAACATCATAAATCATATTCTTTTAAAAATTCTATCGAATATTTTCATCTCTTTCAAGAGACTCGGCACCACCCATTTTCAATAATTTTTTTTTCAAATATTACATAATGACACGTACCAAAGACATATTTCAAACTTTGGTATCGTTGGTTGTAGTATCAAGTTTAAAAATTCCATAAGTAAGTAGAACAGGTCAAGTTCATTCGCTTCGTAATACAAATACTTCACTTATAGAACAGAAACACCAATTTACTGTGGAAAATATTAAAAAATGAACTTTCACAAAGTCACGTAATAAACGTAACAAGTTTAAAAATGCAATTATATTTATCAACTAATATATTCAAATACATACACAGTACACGTCAACTTAGAATCAATGGTAATAGACGATTTTAACAACCATACTTCGATCATAAAAAATAACACATAAACCATAAGAATAATTAAGGAAGACATATTCGTAAAAGAATGGAAGACTGATAAAATTTGAAAAAACGTAAGATTACGTAAAAACATTTCACGATAAATTACCGAAACATAAATATTTCATATACGTATATTCTTCTAAACCATGACGAGATCCTTCCCTACCAATTCCAGATTCTTTAACGCCACCGAAGGGAGCTTCAGCGCTGGAAATGAGACCTTCGTTGATACCGATCATACCGACTTCTAAGCCTCTGGCTACTCTCCAAACTTGAGCGACGTCATGTGAATAGAAATACCCGGCCAATCCTCGTTCGGTGCTGTTGGCAATCTTAATACAATCTTGTTCAGATTTGAATTTGATGCAGACAGCCAAAGGACCGAAAATTTCTTCTTTGTAGCAAGCCATATCCGGCTTAATATTCGTTAATACGGTCGGCTCGAAGAATCTTTCGCCAATATTTGTAGCTTTGCTACCTCCGGTCAGAACGGTAGCTCCTTTGGAGACAGCGTCGTTCAATATACCTTCGACTTTTTTCACTTGTTCGTTATTAATTAATGGTCCAACGTTACAAGATGGGTTTTTGCCATCTCCCACGACTAACTGTAATTTTACATTATCGGCTAGTTTTTGAACGAATTCGTCATAAACGTCTTCTTGAATAAGGAATCGATTAGCGCTGATGCAAGTTTGACCACAGTTACGGAATTTCGAAGCAATAGCTCCTTCGACGGCTTTATCGATGTTGGAGTTGGAAAACACGATAAATGGAGCATTACCTCCTAATTCCAAACTGACTCTTTTGACTCCTTTGGCACATTGTTCATATAGCAGTTTACCCACCGCCGTGGATCCGGTAAACGAGACACCAGCGATGACGGGACTTTCGCATAAATATTTACCGATTGCTGCGGCATTACTACGCGAACATGTCACCACATTAATGACACCTTTCGGTATGCCCGCCTGTTCGGCTAATTCAGCCAGAGCCAAAGCAGTAAACGGCGTGTCTTCGGCTGGTTTAATTACACAGGTGCAACCAGCAGCTAAAGCAGCTCCGGCTTTACGAGTGATCATAGCGTGAGGAAAATTCCACGGTGTTATTAATCCAACAACGCCGATAGGTTGCTTAACTACGACCATTTCTCTGCCTTTTACCGGTGGTGGGATTACTTCGCCGTAGGATCGTTTAGCTTCTTCGGCAAACCATTCTACGAACGAGTTACCGTAGAAAACTTCGCCGAGAGATTCCTTCAGTGGTTTACCAGCTTCGAGGGTCAACACCTTGGCTAATTCGTTTTGATTTTGAACTAGTAAATCGTACCATTTGCGGAGTAAAATACTACGTTCTTTGGCTGTGGTGTTTTTCCACTGTTGGAAAGCTTCTTCGGCGCTTTTTACGGCGATTTCTACATCTTCGACGTTCATATCTGGTACAGATGAGATCGGCTTGCATGTGGCTGGATCGACGACTTCGAAGGTTTTTTTAGATTTGGCCGAAACCCAGCTTCCGTTGACGAAAGCTTTATCAATTAGTTTACAGTCTTGCGAATACATTTTTTCAACTTTTAGTAAAAACACCTTGTTGCGACTAAACGCTGATAAAAAGTACTTGGTTCTCAGCATTACAAGAAAATAGGTTAACTTTTAAGATAGCGAAATATCTACGAAATTAGATAATTTTTATTTTCGTAAGTCGTTTTGAAATTACACAGAACGACACAAGATAGGACCCGCGAACGATCAATAATTATCAGTATGGTATGATATTCCAACCCAATTTAAGCTTCAAGATAAAGCTCGAATAGATAACAGCGAGTACTTACTTTTACATGCTTTTCATTCTACCGTAGCGCAGGATCAAGATAGAGAGGCACTTAACCCATCACAATAATTATTTGTAATTTAAATTTATTCTCACATCAATTTAATTTAATAAAAAAATTTTATTTTTTGATTTCAAATTTTTTACGTTTTGTTTTTACTGAATGAATCCTACACGTGATTTCTGGATAATTTCTTTAACCTGGTGATTTTTGCAATGTGGTTTCATTTCTTAACGCTCCTATCAGCTATTTTTGAAACTATATTTTGAATATTTTGAAGAAAAATAGGCGGGAAATAGAATTTGGGAGCTACAAGAAAAGTAAATAAACAATGGATTCAAACTATTCAAACTTTTTGCTATGTTTTTACATTTAAGAAGAACCGGGCGGTTGAATATTGTACGTAATTATTCAAAATCATCTGTCCAAACTTATTACTTCAAGAAAATCAATTGTGTTATGCCTTTCCTTCAACTCAATTTTGATATCTGATCTTTTATGATTAGCTAACTAATAAAAGTATCCATTGAAATCAGAAGACATCTGTATTTTTACATGTTATATAAATTAATTAGAGTGTAAGTACACACTTTGTATCATATTAATTTATTTACGATTGGAAAAAGATCAATCAATAAATACAAATTATCGATATTAAGGATTCATCACTATAATATTCTTTCTAGATCTAGGAGCAGGTACCGGTCTAGCAAATTTATCACGATGTACTTGAACTGATCCTACCAACGATGGTTTTACATCTGACTGACGTCTAAATCGATAATCACACATCTAAAATGAAACAGGAATTAATACAGGCTTTGTCAACAATCTCGAAGATGACAGATAATTATTGTACTTGAAGTAGATTAGATTCGGAGACGGTTTTCATCGATGGAAGATCATCTGAGAAAGCAACTTTTTTGACGATATTTCCGGTCGATTTTGATTTCTTCAATGCACTGATGAGTTGGCATTTTGGAGACGTCTGTATTGGTTCAATTCCTTCTTCATTTTTGGTCAACTGTATGGAAGGTGTTTTCAAATTTGAAATGCCATTTTCTGAAATAATGAATGAAATATGTACAGCGATCATTAAAAAAAATTGTAAATATATTTTTTGTACTAGGAATAACGAAAAAAATAACTGACCTAAATCATTAGAAACATCGGAAGACGTAATATTGTCATTGGAAGCTGTCGTCTTGATATTAGTACAAGTTTTCCTGATTTTAGAAAAATTCTTGAATACCTGTGACATCGAGAAATGATAATATTTTTGGGAGAATTCATTGAAGGAAATTGTTCTATTTCAATTACGCTTACTTTTTTTCGAATATTTTGAACTGTTGGAAGAAATCGATTTTTACTCCTCGATTGTTTTGCTGTCTTAACGTGCTGAGGAGCTGCTTCATATAAAATAGGATTTTTTTCAGAATCATTCGAGATAATCTCACTTTCTTCAAATCTGCACATAAAATCATTTGGAAAATATGAATAAAAATTTATAAGAAACTTAAATTAAGAAGTAATCAGTTTTGTAACTTCTAAAATAATTCAAAGCAATATCCAAATTGAGTGCCAACTACAAAAAATTCGAAGATGAGTGCAAAATCAATGCAAAAAGTGATCAAAACACTTGATTAAAAAATCAAACTCCAAACAGAAAAAAATGAATTCACGTACATTTCATCTTGAGTATGATTACTGTCGACTTGTACAATAAGTTTATTTTCTGCTCGATGTAAATCGTCATAATCAGTCTCGTCATATACTAAATCAGGAACCGATTTACTGCGTTTTTCATATAATTCTACAAGTTTACTAGTGATTTTTTGGGAATCTGAACGATCATTGGAAGAAAATAATTTTTCAATCGTTTTCTGTACATCTATTATTTCATTTTCTTCTTCGGAATGATTTATAACTGGTGTGTTTTCACGTAAAACTAAATCGTTGTCTATGAAAAAATCGCTTTTGTTTTCCTCTTTAATGTTTTCGGACGAAGTACACCTATTTTTCGAAAATATTGTTCGAGTTTTGACTAGGGGTCTTTGACAATACTCGCATATGACATTGGTTTCATTATCGATCTAGAGATTTTCAATATGCATTTCAAAATAAAGTATTTACATCTTGTAAGCGAAACGGAAGTTCAAGTATGATTGACTTATAAAAAATAAAAATATATTACTAACTGGAGCAGTTTGAACTGATACTGAACACTTGGAGACGTCTGTGGAAAGTTCATTCAAGTTATTCTTTAATCGCTCATCTGAAATGCAAAATTTTAGAGCTATATGAACTTAGATGAAGAAACACCGGAAACCTACGTGACATACGAAGCGCAAAAATGAACAATTTGAAGCTTCAGGAAGAACTATTAACGAGAACATACTTTCTGCAGTAAGTTGAATGATTAAATTTTCCATTTTTTTACGTTCTTCGGCGAATTTCTCGTTAATTTCTTTGAATCTGCCTCTCCAAAATTTCTCCTGCGTTTCGAGACAGCTAAGTTCAGGATTCAACTATAAGATGAAGTTTACTCAATTGATAGGATTATTCAATTAAAAAACACATGAAAAGAATAATACAAGGATCATAGAATCTTACTTTCATTTTCATAGTCATACTATTTTCAATTTTCATGCTTCAAAGGTGAAATTTCTATGAAAAATTGCATCAAAACTTCAAAATTTTCCAATTTTCAGTCCATTTGTTTATTTTGTTATCGTTGTATACAACGACGAAACAACTAAACGTCGTTTTCTCGAAATAAAACTTAGAAGATTACAAAAAATCTCGCCAGAAGCGCTGCATAACTTCAAAAAATTTTCAACTTTTTTCGTAACCTTGAATCGGAACACCTCAAAAAGTACACTACACAAAGTAGACAGAGTGTACAAAGTTCACATTGGGAGAGGGCAAGGGAGTGGACATTTTTCTCAACCCATCCACCATCCTCCAATTGCTCGTTCATCGAGACGATCAGTTTTTGGTACTGAAATTGGTATTTGATTATTTTATTGAAATATATTTGTAAAAAAAACTGTAAATTTTGAAAATTTAAACCCGTTTTAAAGATAAATTTTAGTATCAGTCGAAACGTGCATGTCGCATTCACGTAGTCAGTTGCTTTTCGGTCATTATCTCTAGCTTTTTAATGCTTTTTATGGTTACTTTTACAAAATGGCGAATGTGTGGTTTGGAGTGATAGAATGAATTCAAAATGAAACCATACTTTTCACGTTGGTAACATTTTCTTAAATCAAGAATCAATCGCAATCGCGATGTCGTCTTTACAATTCGTTGTGCATCCGACACCCGGAACAGACGATCAGTTGAATGACAGGTAAGTGTGTCCTCCATTTTCATACGATTCATCGTGTGCAAGAATGCGATCGTTTAAAAAAAGCCTAAACTTCACTAACACTTTAATCATTATTTTATTCAAAGTGTATCTTAAATTGTATTGCGATCAAACCCAACATCGTGTGATTAATTTAAACCGCATAATTTATCGCCCTAATTCATCCATTCGTACCCGGTCCTTTTGACATACGTGTAATAAATTCTCGTCATATTTGATCGATACCTTTTTGGAATAAATTATCTCGAGGAAATAGTAATTTGGATATCATTCGACAACATTCCCTTTGAATTGTGTTTCGAATGAACGAAAATTGTGATTTCTCGTATAATGATGAAATTGCCGATTCTTGCACTTAAACACGCAACATCGTACTTGCGATTTATCGGCGAATACTTTCTCGATGATTCATAATGATTATTTTTCAGACTAAAGGATATATCCGATCGTCTAAACAGATTTGGACAATCTTCTCACGCTCCCTCGGCGCTAAATAGTTTGAAAGCTTTAGTCAAACAAATCGTCGTCGGACAGAACCACTTTGCATTTTTACTAGAAGATGGACACGTTTGTAGAGTCGCGTACTCCGTTATTGTTGACCGACTAGACTTGACCAAGCCAGATCCAAATAAGAAGTGAGCTTTCAAGTGAAACTACCCTATTTCTCATTTCATATCTAACACGATCGTTTATTTTTAGCAATAAAAGCAGTGGCAGCGGTGGCGCTGGCGGAAATGGCGGCGGAGGTGGCGGCCAGGACAGCGGTTCTGGCGGCGGAAACTCCAATACTTCGAGACAAATGACACGAACGCGTGCTAGGATCATGAGATCGAGCGGTACATCGTATAGAGGCGGGTCTGGTTCCACTCGTGTGATAATGGGATCTGCGGCCGGAGGTCATCCAAGCTCTAGACCGGTTGTGCCAGCCTCATATGTACCAGAAGAATTAATCTCACAAGCTCAAGTCGTATTGCAAGGCAAAAGTAGAAGTATGATTGTTCGAGAACTTCAGGTAAATTACTCAAATTGGCTTCGGAATAGTTATCGTTTCATTTACTAATCGTACCCATTTCTATGTTCTTCAAAAGCGTACGAATCTCGATGTGAACTTAGCAGTCAATAATTTATTATCGCGAGACGATGAAGATGGCGATGACGGCGACGACGGTGGAGATTCTTACGGACCTGATGATTTAATTTCACTTCTCGATAGCGGATTTCATCCCGATCATAGCGTTATCATCGATACAGACACTATTTTCACCGAAGATATGTTCGGGTACTCTTCTGCGTTACGAAAGTACGAATATTTAATTTTTCCCTTTGAGTAATTCATCGAATGCTTATTGTTATTTCTGTTTTCTAGCCGAAGCAGCGGAGGTACCAGCGGAGGTAGTATGGTTAATAGAAGATCGGTTACCGAACGTGATCGTGGAAACACGTCGACCAGTAGCGATCCACCTGCTGATAGAGAACGAGATCCTCGCGATCATCGGGAAAGTTTTTCGAGATGGCGAGAACGACAGTATTATGGTCCTAAGCGTTGGTTAGAAACAGCTCTCAGAGAGTCTGGATGGGATAAAGATCCTGGTAATTAAAAAATGACGAATTTCGCTGTTCAGGATGGCAGATTTGTACTCGCAATTTTCATTGTTTTAGAAACCAAGAAGAAAGAAATCTTATCGCAGCAAACTCCATTGTGGATGTCTGATGACGTGGAATTCTGGCCCGAGCCGCACGTAAAGTTTATCCATATTGCTCAAATGTACAGCGAACTGGTAGCTTTGTCTTCGACAGGGCAGATTTATCAGTGGAAGTGGAACGAAACAGAACCTTATAAGCATCCTATTGAGGTTAGTTTTCGTTTCAAAATGGTGATTTCTTTATATATACAGGCTCTCGATACTTACGTAATTTTTTTTTTTGGCATATTTTAGGCTACAGTCCACCATCCTAAAACCATCCCTCTCGGATTACTCAACGAAAAGATCGCAATGCTCTCGGCCTCTGGAGTACGTTGTTCGTTGTTGACAGAGAGTGGCAAAGTTGCCACTTTCTTAGATGAAACATTGTATCACAGTGCCACATCGACCAAGCTTGAACACCCGGCTACATATTTCTCAGAATTCGCTCTCGATCATATCGTATCGTTGTATACCTGCCCTCTGTACACTGTTGCCAGACTGGAAGGTGGATCGTTGTACTGGTGGTATGTGTCACATGATGAGTCATCTTCCATTCGTTCTTCGTTTAACGATACGATAATAAACTATTTTTATTATTTTGCAGGGGTGTTTTACCATTCGCCCAGAGGAAGAAGGTATGGGAAAAATATCGCGCCAAGTCACGTAAACAAAGACCACCTTCTAGCAGCACCGAAATTGTAACCGGATGTCAAGTTTGCATGAAGAATAGCCCGATGTATCAGCATGGCGCCATAGGTACAGCTAAATTTAATCGAAATGAAAATTCAGATAATGGATTGTATAATTCTTAACTTCAGTGTTGCCAACCGCCTTTTCAAAAAATCTTGAAATTTTGTCTTGAGATTTCGTGAAATATCTTGAGATTTTTAATTTTGCAATATGGGTATCGTTTTAAAGGGATTTTCACGTTGTTTTCAATAATTCAAGTTTTGGAGTTGTAAATTTGTACAATTACCCTCTTTTTGAAAAAAGCAAACATTTTTTTGATTCATATTTTAACTTTTGATCATTCTGATACAACGAAAACTTGATAAATTTTTT
>FIZU01055506.1:0-12888 GCA_900064475.1 Pseudococcus longispinus
CTTTTTTGGATTTAAAAAAGATAGACATATCCATGTACCAATATGTCCGCTTGAAGAGTGGATCTATCTTTTGTCAGACCTTTTTTTTCATTGACTTTTTGAACTTGGAAAATTTTTACAGATAATGCTGACTTTTAGACATTTTGTCAGACTTCAACTTTTAAATTTTGTCCAAATATTCTGTTTAAATTTTTTGTCCAAATATTTTCCAAAAAATTGACCAGAAAATGCACACGAGAAAAAATAATGTTGAATTTATGCTGAGTTAGCTTATTTTGGTAAAATAGATCAAAATTTGCCAAAAATTCCGAAAAATGGCCTAATATTTCCAAAAATGCTATAAAATTTTGTAAAAACAGTAAAAGATTCTCAAATATGATTTTATAAGAAAATGTGCTAAAATATGCTCTAAAAAATATGGCTAAAAATGCTCGAAATCTCAAAATACGAAGAAATATCTTGAAAATGCTATAGATAGGATACCCTGGAAAAAAATATACCAAAACTCATATTTTCCCAACTCTGATAAAGACTACGAGTACATATACTTATCGATTAAAAAATGACCAAAAATGACTAATTTTAATTCAAAAAAGACAAAAAATGAAATGAAATGTTCTAAAAAAAATCTAATAAATATTTTGTGACAATTTTATAACACGGAAGTAGAAAATTTTTTTATAGGGCATTTTTAAAATTATTTTTCGATTTTTGTCGAAAAGCCTGCTACATTTTCAATTTTCTATTTTAAAAATTTTTCAAGAGAAAGATTTTTTTTGAATTTTTTTAAAAATTATTTTTCTTTGCAGAATTTGTGTTTTTTATAATTTTTTAAGAAGAACATTTTTTTAAATAATTTTTTTCAACCGACTTGGAACTTTTTCTTGAATAATTACTTCTGAACAATGAATTTCTACGAAAATAACGTATTTTAACGATTTTTTTTCTGACGGATTTTCTTCTCAAAGAATTTTGCATCAGAATAGTTTTGGAAAATGTTTTCCAAACATTTTTTCAAGAACTCTTTTAACAACATTTTTATCGATGGAAAATTTATTCAAAATGTAGCATATTTCAGGACCTTTTAATTCATTTATTTACTTTTTGTTCTATGTGGCACAAACTTTTCTATCATTTTTCCCCAAAAATAAATTGAAGCTTTTTTTTATTTTTAAATTACTTTTTAAAATTTTTTCGAGGGAGCTGTCAATTTAAAAAAAAAAAATTTCAAATTGTGTCTCAATAGAATTTTAAAGGAAGTTTTGAAAAGTAATTTGACTTTGAACAAAATTTTGATGAATTGTGTTCAAAAAAACTTGCAAGAATTCAGGTTTGAATTAAATTTTCAAAATCACGTTTGAATAAAATTTGTTTGTGAAAAATTTGTACTTTAACGAAATTTTGAACTAATTGAACAAAATTCAAGTACCCTTGACTCAAAATAAAAATTTTGAAGAATTTTATTTCAAAAAATTTTGAAAATAGTGTCTGAACATAACATTGAACAGAATTTCGAAGAAAATTTGAAAAAGAGTTACAATCAAATTGTGTTTGAACAAAATTTTGAAAATTTTGATTTTGAACAAAATTGTAAAACCCTCGTGTGAATTTTATCAAAGTAGTTACCTCTTTTTTACCCAAAAATTTAGATAAAAGGACCCAAAGCTCGTAAATAATGATAATAATGGCTACCTTTGAGCTTTTCAAACTAATCTCTCACCAAAAATTATAATATCTCAAACTCTAGCTCCCAAAAACATTTTCTTGTTGAAAAAAATAAAAATTTGCTCCTTCAATGTTTTCAAAATTCAATGCTTAAACTCTTTCCATGAATTTTTATAACTTTTCCACAATCCTAAAATTACATTTTTGGACGAATCAAAAATTTTGGAATTTAAATTGATTGTCTGAAAAAAAGCACCTTCTGACCAAAAAAATGACAATTGACGAAAAACAACGATTTTAACCAAAAATGGCAATTTTTTCTTTGAAATGACAATTTGACCCAAAAAATTACAATTCTGACAAAAAATTACAGTTCAGACCAAAAAATGACAGTTTTTACCCTGAAATGACAAATTTTTACAAAAAATTACGATTTGTACCAAAAATAACAATTTTTACCTTGAAATGGCAATTTTGACAACAAATTCACAATTTGGATAAAAAAAATAATTGATGAAAAACGGATGTTTTGACCAAAAATGACACTTTCTACCTTGAAATGACAATTCCTACTCTGAAATCACAATTTTGATCAAAAAATGACAGTTTGGACGTAGAAAATGAAAAACGACAAAAAAATATGATTTTAATCAAAAATGATGATTTTGACCAAAAAATGACCATTTTGACTGAAAACTGAGAATTTTAACCAAAAATGACAATTTTGACCAAAACTGGTACCTTTTACAAAAAAATTACCATTTTGGCCCAAAGTAACAGTTTTTACCTTGAAATGACCATCTTCACGTTTAAATGACAATTTTGACCATAAATTGATGACGATTTTGGACAAAAAATGGCAATTCTGACAAAAAACAAAATTTCTGACCAAAATCATTTATAATCAAAGAGAAATGGGTTCCTACGTAACATTTTTTCAAGTTCAAAAGTCAACTGACCACTTCATAAAATTTTTCAAAATCGAAAAAATCACAATTCCTAAAAATTTTCTAGTCTAAAAAATCGTTCGAAATCTGAAAAATTTTTCGTCCAAAAAAACCTGAAGTGTTTGTCTGACAAAATGTCTTAAAATCAGCATGATCTCTAAAATTTTTCAAGTCCAAAAAATCAGTGAAAATCTGAAAATGTTTAAAAGTCAGCATGACAGAATTTCGTTACGTTTTTAGCAGCTTTTGTCATCGCAAAAGCATATCCTACACTAATAAAGTTCAATAGTGATTATGCTGTACTTACAAGTAAAAAATTCATAAATTTTCTTACAATTTTTCGTTCTCTCGTGATTTTTTGCTCAACAATCCCCTCTCCGCACCTCCTCAATGTATAAAAATTCAAACAACAGACATAAGGTATCATTCTAAATAATTTTTCCCCTCAAAATAATACTCGTATTGCTGCAAAATTTCACCCATCGTAAAAAAACAAAATGCGACACATTCTAAATTAATTTCCAACATCATTGACTCGCCATTTTGAACTATACGAACCGGCTGCGTATTCATAACGGTAATAAATGACAGGTCAAATATCGGTTACATTCTATATACTTGTCATTTACCATTAGTGACATAAATATCGCAGCCACCATCTCTCAAGCGAATTGTAAAAGCTTCCGGCGTGCTAAGAATCATCGATACAATAAAAATATCGTACATGTATAGAAAACCATTCCTCGTACAGCTGACTTTTTTAAGGTTTACGAATCGAATGAGATCCGTATATCACGTCTCGTACATTTATTACACGGCACCGTTCTCATTACCGACCTTATTATTACGTAACCTAGCAAGATTTATATCTTCTAAATGAGGGAACAGTATAGGTAAAAAATAGATTCTAATTCAGTAGCACTAGCACTTCAATATCATATACGTCTCGTTAAGCTTATATGTACCATAAGAAATACGTATACGAGTATAATCGTGACCGATACCTTCTCGTTCGAACTATACATAGTTGAAACGAACAGCGCGAAAAAATGCCACCGGTGAAAGTTCATCGCATCGCAGTTGTAACCGCAAAACGGCGAATCAATTTTAAAATTAATTGATGTTTTTTTTATGGGATCGTGAGTCGAATCGATTACCACGTATCGTAGCTAAGGCTCTTTTTAGGAGTTGTATACTCGTGTTTCGAAAATTTCTCATTTCTACGAGTGAGCACAGCAGCAATCGTCAAGTATGGAGAACCGGATTTAAAACGATAGTTTTGAATTGAGGGGGGAGGGAGGATAAGAGAAGTTTTTAAACGATTATCAATTTTTGAGAAAATTTTCGCAATAGTCAAGATCCAAGTTGAATTTAGAGGACCATCGAAAATCTGAAATTTCAAATTCAGAATTCAAAACTATTTTGCACCTACGTAAGTTGTAATTTATACCTACACATAGATTTTAATGGGGTTTAGATGATAACTAAGTTATGTTCAATTTTTCTTTTTCTCTCATTTCAAATGAAATGAAAAGCGATGAAAGTTTCAAAAGCTGTATTGCTCTTTTAATACGACAGTTGTGCAAAAAATGTGGCGGATAAAATCAGATACTGCAGAAGAAGAAATTTTGAACATTTTTGACTCTTCAATAATTTTTATTCTGTCAGAATTTGACAATTCAACATATTATTTTTATTAAAAATTTCAGATTTCCTGTATTAATTTAGAAAATTACGAGGTTTCATGTCCCGGGGGGGGGGGGGGGGGGGAGGGTGGAATCAAAAAAATTTTGTGTAAGGTTATACGCCACCTTTTGGCGTCACGAACTTTTTTTGCCCTGAATGACTTTTTGGACTTGGACAATTTCAGATTATAAAAGTGCTAAAAACACTGAAAAATTTGTAAACATTTTCATCATCATTCAAAATTAGTATGATTAAATCAGACAAAAAATCTCAAAAATGGTTGAAAATGGTTGTAAAAATAATTGAAATTGACATGAAAATTGGTGAAAATACCGTAGAAATAGCTGCAGAACTCATAAAAACTGTCGAAAATCTCGTAAAAATTGTTAAATTAATTACAAAAATCAATAAAAACCTGAATAACAGTATCAAAAAATTATGAAAATCGTCGAAAATATTGTTAAAATCGTAAAAAATTCTATGAAAATTATTAAAAATATTATAAAAACAATTTAAAAAAAAATGAAAATCGTTTAAACCTAAGTAAAAAATCTTGAAATTATCATAGAAATAGTTCGAAAAATCATCAAAACTGCATGCCGAAAAACTCGAAGAAAATTGTTGAAATTTTCCAAAAAATCATTTAGAATATGAAAAAGGTATCAAAAAATTACGACATTTGTTGAAAATATTATTGAAATGATCAAAAATTTCATAAAAATCAAAGCAAATATTGTCAAAACGGTTTAAAAATCAAAATACCTCGAATTTTCAAAATATTTTCTTGATTTTGAAAGCAATTTCCTCGATATTTCGGCATTTCTCAGCGATTTTCATAAAAATTCGTCAGGTTTCTCGTGTTTTGATGTTTTTTTATGAAAATTTTAATAAAAATGTAACAATTTTCAACTTTTTATAAAATTTTTACGACATTTTTACAATTTTAGAGAATTTTCATCAATTTTACCTCATTTTCAAAAACTTTTGTTGAAACTAAAAGGAATCTTTCTTTCATTTTAAATGATTTTCATGACGTTTTGAAGCATTTTTTCTGTATTTTATATATTTTTGATATTTTTTCGGTTTTTCGTGATTCTTAACGATTTTTCTGACATTTTTAACATTTTCGATGATGTTTAAAGAACTTTCGCGATATTTTGCATAATTTGAATCACAAATTGCCAGTTTAAAGAATTTTTACAATATTTCAAGAATTTCACACAGAGAATTCTCCATATTGATAAAAAATGAGCGAAATTAATGAATCAGAGTGAACCGAGGGATGCAACTCATCAAAAAACTTGAATTTTTTCCTCACCAAGGTATCCAAAATTTTCACTAGAATTTGGTCAATTTTGAACTAAAGTCTGTAAATATTTCAACTTATATTTTGAAATTAATTAGATTCTCTTTTACCTTAAATACGTTCTGGGCCAATTAAAATTTGAATGGATCGACAAATATTCGCTACAGCCCTTCAACAGCTTATACCCCATAAGAACTTACTTGGCTGAGTAAACTCTGGTGCGAATTGTTTGGCCGTCATTCTGGCAATTTCGAAATCTTCCCTGGCTTGGAATGCTGCCGCATCAGCCATTTTCGCTTTCACTTTTGCCGTCGACATTCTATCGAACAAGAAAGCAAATAAGAAAAGAAATTGGGTTTAAATCGCTTCGATATTCAAATATCAGAAAAACCAAACAAATAATCGTCTTATTTACCTGGAAATGGCGATATCGGCTTTTTGCAAAGCGATTTTCGACGCTCGTTGGGCAGCATTAACAGCGGCGTCGATCCGTTCTCTAAACTTAGCTGATCGGATTAAAAATATGTGCTTCTTTTTTTGCGACGTGATCAATACGTTATTCTTATATTTGCCTTCTTCTCGACTACCGTCTCGATGTATGGTAACTCCGTAACCGTATTTTTTATTATTAAACCATTCTCCTTCGTATCGCAAACCATCCGAACGTTCGCTGATACCGAAACCAGATCTTTTATCGTTTTTCCACTCGCCCATATAAGTTTCCGTCACATTGGCGTCCATGTGTTCATCCTAGAATAGCGTAAAAATCGCATGAGCATAAATGAAATTAAATTACCATTTTTCATCGCGCATTGTGCCATTCTCTACACAGGTACGCGCGTAAAAGAAAATTAAAAAAAGCATCTAACATGCGTTTCTTCAAGAAAATATCGATTCGAGAAATTTTTCCACAACTTGGACCAACCACGACCGAACAACCGACCGTGTTTAATTAAATATTTAAATCGTCGAGCTATCTCAGTTTTACTTACGTAGCTCGAAAAACACGAGCGTAAATCGTATTCTCGTACCCCGGTCTTATGGTACCCGGATTAGAGATAAATTTCCACAACTTTTTGCCTCCCGATTCGACTACATATGTGTACCTAGACCTACCTAAAGCACAACTATATACCAGACACGTACCGAACGGGCAGAGTGGCGGATAATCAACGGCGCCAAATGCTTAATTAACCCTTTTTCACGAATACGCGACGCGTTATTGTTGAGAATAAATCAACCATTTTCGACTCTTTGTGAAAATCCTCCGAATGGAATTCATCCGAGAGCGAAGGAAAACCGAGGGATTTGGTTTTATGAGGTTTTCGCCGATTCATTTATAGTACGTGTGCGTATTTAATTTACGGTGTGTTGGGTTGTTTCGAATTAAATGCGTAACAAGTTGCTTATTTCGTTGGGATTTATCAGCGTTTTTTTTTCGTTTGAAAGGGAGGTAGGAAATTGAAATTTATTTTAGCTCAAAATTAAAAGAAATTAGGATTTGAAGAACCGGTTGAAATAATATGTACAAGTATTCTGATTTCATATTAATGAGAGAAGAGAAGTCTTTGAAACCGGTTTTCATCAAGCGAATAAAATTATTTCAACATGAATTTATTCCCAGAATCAATTTTTACGAGCATATCTTCCACCTCCCTTCTCAAAAAATCACAGTCGAAGAGTACACTTAGGTGAACTGGTTTCATTTGTAACTTGTTCTCAAATTTTAATTTGAATTCATCAATCATAAATGAACTAATATTATAAAAAAGTGAATAAGCACAGAAATAAAGAAAACTGGTTCAAACCGGTTCCAGATGACTAAATTGAGACATGTAAAACATCTATAAAATATTGAAAATGAACTAATAAAGGCCAAAAAAAGAGATGGATTTGATAAACTGACTCTAACCGGTTTCAATTCATTTCCGTATAATTCAACCGGTTTTCCAATATGAAAAAAAGATTAAAGTAATACAATTTTTAAAAAAATCGAACAAAATTTGCATCACAGAGAATTGGTTGAAACCGGTTTGCCAGAAAAATTAAAAAATGTGCATCATCACCTATTTATTCAGCAAGATTATTCAATGCATAATATGAAGAAAACTAATATAAATCAGATTTGATCAAAAGTTACACTACGGAGAACCGGTTCAAACCGGTTAAAATTCGAGAATTTTTTTGGTGGATATCTTTCCAGATATTTCAATAGGTACTCTGTCTCTTACCAAAAAACCAAACATAACCAGAATATATTTTCAAAAAAAAAGTGGTTTCATAGCTCAAAACATTTCAAATTAAATCGAATAAAGGCCTGAAAACCGGTTTCAACCAGTTTGTTGAGATTGAAAAGTGAGCGATACGTCCCATTCATTCAACAGAATTGTTCAAAAACATACAAATAGGTACTTTAAATCAGCTAAGATAAAAAAAATTGCACGACAGAGAACTGGTTGAAACCGGTTGAAATTCAAGAATTTCTTTTTTTGAGGATATCCTTCCAGATATTTCACAACTTCGTCTTCCACCAAAGAACCAAACGTAACCAGAATACATTTTCAAAAAAAAAAAGGTTTCATAACTCAAAACATTTCAAATTAAATCGAATAATGGCCCGAAAACCGGTTTCAACCAGTTTGTTGAAATTGAAAAGTGAGCGAGATGCCGCATTCATTCAACAGAAGTGTTCAAGAACATACAAATAGGTACTTTAAATCAGTTTTGATAAAAAAATTGTACGACAGAGAATTGGTTGAAATTCAAGAATTTCTTTTTTTTGAGGATATCCTTCCAGATATTTCAATACTTCGTCTTCCACCAAAGAACGAAACGTAACCAGAATACATTTTCAAAAAAAAAAAAAATTTCATAGCTCAAAACATTTCAAATTAAATCGAATAATGGTCTGAAAACCGGTTTCAACCAGTTTGTTGAAATTGAAAAGTGAGCGATACGTCCCATTCATTCAACAGAATTGTTCAAAAACATACAAATGGGTACTTTAAATCAGCTTACTAGATGAAAAAAAATGCACGACAGAGAACTGGTTGAAACCGGTTGAAATTCAAACATTTCTTCTTTTGAGGATATCCTTCCAGATATTTCAATACTTCGTCTTCCACCAAAGAACAAAACGTAACCAGAATACATTTTCAAAAAAAAAAAAAATTTTATAGCTCAAAACATTTCAAATTAAATCGAATAATGGTCTGAAAACCGGTTTCAACCAGTTTGTTGAAATTGAAAAGTGAGCGAGATGCCGCATTGAAAACCGGTTTCAACCAGTTTGTTGAAATTGAAAAGTGAGCGAGATGCCGCATTCATTCAATAGAATTGTTCAAAAAGATACTAAATACTTTAAATCAGCTTCAATAAAAAAAAATTACACGATAGAGAACTGGTTGAAACCGATTAAAATTCAAGAATTTCTTTTTTTGAGGATATCCTTCTAGATATTTCAATACTTCGTCTCCCACCAAAGAACTAACCATAACCAGTACCTATTCATTTTCAACAAAAAAGGTTTCATACCTCATAAAATTTCAAATTGAATTGAATAATAGCTTGAAAACCGGTTTCAACCAGTTTGTTAAAATTGAAAAGCGAATGATTCTTCTTATTTATTCGATGGAATTGTTCAAAAGCATACTAAAAACTTTAAATCAGCTTTGATAAAAAAAATTACACGACCGAGAACTGGTTGAAACCAGTTGAAATTCAAGAAATTATTTTTTATTGGGGATATCCTTTCACATATTTCAATACTCCGTCTCCCACTAAAGGACTAAACAAAACCAGAATAATTTTCATGCTTCAAAAAATTTCAAATTAAATCGAATAATAGTCTGAAAACCGGTTACAACCAGTTTGATAAAATTGAAAAATGAGCGATACGGCTTATTTATTCAATAGAATAATCCAAAAACTTGCTCAATACAAAGGTAATGTATTTAAATCAGTTTTGATAAAAAATTATGTGAGAAAACCGGTTGAAACCGGTTACAATTCAAGATTTTTTACTACATACATCCTTCTTGTTATTCCACAATGCTGTTTCCCAGAATACCTTTGTTTAAAAAAGTAGTATACTTCAAGAAATTCTACCTATATTGAATAATATTCTGAAAACCAGTTTCAACCGGTTTGTTTTAGAACAAAAAAAGGACGATATGATTGATTCATTGAACGGAATTGTACGAAAACATGTTCAATATGAAAATAACCAACTGAAATCATCAACTAAGATAAAAAGTTACATGATGGAAAACCGGTTGAAACCGGTTTAAAATCACACACTTGTACGTTTTTCTTCACGTTATCTTCTTTAAAAAAACCTATTAGTTTGAAAACCAGTTGAAACCGGTTTCCAAATACGTTCGACGTCGCTATCTAGACCTTTTCCCGATAAATTTAGCTTCGAAATCACCCATTTCATAAAAAAACTCTCAATTTTCAACATTCCGGTCATCGAATAATTTCACTGCGTTTATTTTTCACCCTTATTTAATTTCTAGCTTTTATCTCAACGTTACAAAAACCCACAAAACGTTTGGAAACCTCACATATTAAGACACAAATCGTGTTGATTAATTAAACGTGAAAAATATCAAGATCAAGCCCCCCATTTCCTCGCCCTTCGCACATATAACGTTCAGCCTCATTAAAAAGTAAATAAAGGGAACTGGCAAAACAAGCCTTTAGGTTAACGAAAAGTTAATTAAAAGCGTTTCACCGAATACAAACACAATTTAAATATTTGCTCGCGATGATGAAGATTTAACTTATTAAAAATGCTTTAAATTATCAAACTTCTACAACGCAACCAAAGAGCTCGAGCTATTGTCTACATATTTGC
Organism: Pseudococcus longispinus; assembly: GCA_900064475.1. NCBI lineage: Eukaryota > Metazoa > Arthropoda > Insecta > Hemiptera > Pseudococcidae > Pseudococcus > Pseudococcus longispinus. The sequence continues at coordinate 10,463 of FIZU01055506.1, forward strand.
CCAAGATACGAATTTCACTTTCGTTACAAAACTGCGTAGAATAATTTCGCCTCGCTCGGCCGGGGGAAATATAAGAAGGCCAGGCTGGTACTCGTAACTTTACTCCTAAGTATACACAAATTCGCAACGCGTGAAGCTTTAGGTTAATCTACAATATACCTGAAGCTCTTCGACGAAGCTGCGTCGTTATATTCGCACCAAAGCTACGAGTTTCGTATCGCGCCAAAATTAAGGAAAAAAATATCCAAATCTACTTCAACGTGCACAGCTCGTTTACGCGTTAACGAAATAAAAATCTATAACCCTTTGCCTTCGCGACGAGCGAATTTTTACGACATATCGAACAACTACATCGAATTCCACTCACGGAGTTGCTGTGAGAGAAGAATTTTCGATACACCTCGTTCGAATAATGACTTTATAATAGAACAGCGAATTGAACCAACAACAAGCCCAACATTCCTACTTGAAAATACCTATACACGTTCGCGTATTGATCTCATTATCTGCCTACTACACTCATACTCTCAATACCCAAACCGAAAACGAAAAACGTGTCGTTCCCAAGGGGTCAAGAAAATGAACGAGTGTGCCTATTTCGATAAAAATACAAGCACAACGCAGGTGACTATATCTCGACGAAGCAATCTACCTGGTCAACTCGTACAGGTGAAAAGCGAACGAAAATTTAAACCAAAGGTATAATATCATGCTGCTATTTTACCTCTACAACAAAGCTCGCGTTAGAATCTGTATGAAATGAACCTCCGTTTGGTCCCGATTGAGACGATTCCGTACTCATCCAAGATGTGCTCGAAGCTGTGCTGCGTATGCTGCCTCCTGACGTAAGACGTTTCTCCAAATCGCCGGTGCTTCGTTGTTTACGCATTTTCAATCCCTGAAATACACAGAAAATTTACCACGTTTTAATTAAAATCCAGCGGATTTTGGTTATCAGCTCGGCTGCGAAGCCACCAGCCAAATCTTTCTCACCGCGAGCCATATTTGGCGTAAACAAGCCCAGCCTTTGGCTAATTCTCGTATATCACCTCGACGTATGTATTCAACAGATTAACGTCGACGACGACGACGTCGACGTTCGTCGTTATTTTATCGTATACGCCATTAATGAACGTCATATCGCATACATTGTACATATTACAGGATATAATACACATCTATACATATTTTTCGAAACATTAACATCGCCGCCGCCTCACTCCGCTCGCCTCATCGCGCCTTACCATCCTCCGGAATACCATCGAGCTATCATTTTTCGGCGGCGGATCGCACTCCGCCATGTCGCGCGCGATGCATTCATGCAAAAAATTTGCATCATTAATTTTCGCGTTAAGATATAATACGCACAGTACATGGTAAAATAAAAAGTAACTTTTCGAGCAAGGTTAAATACTACACAACGAATATAGTCTTACAATATTAGAATAAAAAGAAAGCTGGCCGGGGCCCAAGCTCATTAAAAAACGAAAAGATGGTTTTGCCTTCGCCTCACAAACTAATCGACCAACGAGTTAGCGTGTAAATCAGCTACTTAGCTCAGTTCAAAAGAATCGTACGTAGACTCTTCGTGTTCGCATCGTGCCTCTTTCTATGCTATGAATAGAATTAGCTCCTCTTTATATACCTACCATATACACGAACCTCTCTCATACTACGGCATTATGTACATACCGTGGCGTATATTCCACTCTATCGTTATACTCCGACGTCTCTGCACTCCACCTGACCATTGTTTTGTCTTTTTTTCGCCTTTTCTCTATCCTTTTGAGCTATAATAGCCGTATTTTTCTCCATTGTTTTGCACCTAATTACCATCACTGCGACGCTCTTCGTCGACGAAATGAGGTAAACGTTGTAAGTAAACGTATCACGTTTAAATTTGTACTTATGCGCGACCTTTGATACGAGTTTTTATCCGCAGTTTAATCTGCAGCGAGGTGGCCGCAATCGCTGTGTTCCGTATTCCGAAATGAGCTGTTAGAATGGAGAAAATTATAGAAAATGGGAAATTATTTGGTATTTTTTTCAATTCAACGTGAATTGCGAAAGGAATTGTACCAGAGGGTTCATTAAAGTGGCATTTGAGAGAAAGAAAAAACTGACAACTTGATAAGTTACCTGTGTGTTTTTCTAAAAAGGTTTTGAGGTATTGAGTTAAGACCACCTGGTAATATTAGATGAAATTTGTGATCGATTGAGACCTCGCTGAGCCTTCTAAGTACAAAATTCGATGTGGTTGTTCGCTTTCGAAGTTGGAATTTCAAATGACTCTCAAAATTATGACTTTTTAAAATGAGTCTTTTGACAAAAAATGACCATTTTAGACAAAAAAATCAGTTTAAAATTAGAAAGAAGATAGATCCACTCTTCAAGCGGACATATTCGTACATGGATATGTCTTATCT
>FIZU01055507.1:0-15483 GCA_900064475.1 Pseudococcus longispinus
TTTTCTCAAATTTTCGACATGGATATGTCTTATGGGGGGGGTCAATCTGAAAATTTTGTCCAATTTTTTTGTCAATTTTTCGTGTCTATAAATTCCATCGCGAAATTTGGAAGTGAATTTAGAAAATTTTTCAAAAAAATTCCATTACAAAATTCACCCCAACGAAAATCCGTTATGAATTAATATGATGCCTTTTTGATATTTTTCTGACTTTTTTGGACATGGAAGATTTTTTAGAATTCAAATGACTTTTTGAACTTGGAAAATTTCAAAAACATTTCACGACTTTATGGACCCGAAAAGTTGGGGGTTTTTTGTTAAATTTTTGAAAACATGAATTTTAATAAGACATATCCATGTACCAATATGTCTGCTGGAAGAGTGGATCTATTTTGTTTTGTTTTTGTTGATATTACAATTTCGTTTTTGTTGCATAAAAATTATAATAAGTAAACCTTACGTTTCTGTTTCGGTTACGTAAGCGTTACGTTTCTGTTTCGGTTACATAAACGTTACGTTTCGGTTACGTAAACGTTACGTTTCGGGTACGTAAACGTTACGTTTTGGGTACGTAAACTTTACGTTTCGGGTACGTAAACGTTACGTTTCGGGTACGTAAACGTTACGTTTTGGTTACGTAAACGTTACGTTTCTGTTTCAGTTACGTAAACGTTACGTTTCTGTTTTGATTACGTAAACGTTACGTTTCTGTTTTGATTACGTAAACGTTACGTTTCTGTTTTGATTACGTAAACGTTACGTTTCTGTTTTGATTACGTAAACGTTACGTTTCTGTTTTGATTACGTAAACGTTACGTTTCTGTTTTGATTACGTAAACGTTACGTTTCTGTTTCCGTTATATAAATGTTACGTTACGTTTCCGTTTTGGTTATATAAATGTTACGTTTCTGTTTCAGTTACGTAAACGTTACGTTTCTGTTTTGGTTACGTAAACGTTACGTTTCTGTTTCGGTTATATAAATGTTACGTCTGTTTCGGTTATGTAAACATTACGTTTCGGTTTCAGTTATGTAAACGTTACGTTTTGGTTACGTAAACGTTACGTTTCTGTTTCGGTTACATAAATATTGCGTTTCGATTTCGGTTACGTAAACGTTACGTTTCTGTTTCAGTTATCTAAATGTTACGTTTCTGTTTCAGTTACGTAAACGTTACTTTTCTGTTTCAGTTACGTAAACGTTACGTTTCTGTTTCGGTTACATAAACTGTATGAGTCTGTTTCAGTTACATAAACGGTATGTTTCTGTTTCGGTTACGTAAACGTTACGATTCTATTACGTTAATGTTATGGTTTCTGTTTCGTAACGATAATTATGTTTCAGTTATAGTTACATTGTCATTATGTTTCTGTTTCAGTGATCTTAACTTTATGTTTCTGTTCAAGTTGTGTTGACATTACGTTTTTGTTAGAGTTACATCAACGTTACATCTCTATTATCGTTACACACTCGCAAAACGTTTGAAAATTTGGGAAAAATATTAATAGATTTTTTATCGACTTTTGAGTAATTTTTGAAAATTTTTATGGATCTTTCATAATTTTTTTTAAATTTGGTGAATATTTTAAGCAATTTAATATCGATTTTGAACGATTTTAGTAGATATTATTTCATCAATTTTTACCTTATTTAAATAAAGTTTGCATCATATACATATGACTTGGGTAACTTTTCTAGAATTTCAAACAATTTTTATTGCATTTTCAAAAAATTTTAGTGAGTTTCCAGCAATTTTGAGTACCTAGGTAATTATCAATAATGTTTCATGAAACTTTCGTCATTTTTTTTCACAATTTGATACCTTGGAGCAAAAAGGTATTTTAACCAAGAAGAAGTATCTAAGATTCATTTTTTTCAAAACTTGTTTTTTTCTAAATTTGGGTCAAAATTGACTGAAGTTCGTCAAAAAACATGTTTTGAAAAAATGAACCTTAGGTACTTTTTTGGGGCACACTGAAATGTAGATGGCAACTTTTTGCTCCAAGATGTTGAATTTAAAGAATTTTCATAATTTTTAAAGAAATTTTAGCATTATTTTAAACTTAATAATTTTTTCGATTGAAATTTAATACTTGACTTGGAAAATTTTTTATGAACCATTTTCAAAACATTTTCAAGTGGTTCTGTAATTTTTTTAGACGTCATCAATTTAAATTTTCTACAACTCATACAATTTATTCACGTTTTCAAAAAAATTTTACGCAATTTTGATTGAAACGTTCAACATTTTCTTCAAAATTTGAAGAACTTTTATCATCATTTAAGAATTTTTATTTTTTTTCAACAGTCATAAATTTTTTTAATCGAACTTTGAAAAGAACTTTGACGATTTTTCTTGCATTTTCAATAACTGTCATCAAATTTTGAAAAAACATTTTTTTTTTCAGTCCAAGATAATTTTTAACATTTTGCATAGAACGTTTAAATTTTTTTTTCACAATTTGAAGAATTTTTATGACCTTTTAAGAAGTTTTAATGTGATTTTAAAAAATTGACTGTTCCAAAAGAATTTTGAAAATTTTTCTTTCATTTCGAACATTTTTTATGACATTTTAAAATAGTTTCCCATTCGAAAATTTTTCAATATTTTTTCATTGAAATATCATATTTTGATATTGTTTTTAAAATGACGATCGAAATGTGAATTTTTACCAGAATTTTCATTTTCATTTTCCTTCACTTATATTTTCATTTAAACTTATTAAATCATAATAGATATAGAATAAATCCGTGATTTCGAAACTTTTCACAACAAAGGAACTCCAAGGCCAATCCATTTTATGGAACCTTTCAAACTTTACAAAACCACCTACAAATTTTTAAATTCCTATCGGCAGTAAAAAGTAAAAAAAAAAATTACTCGAGTACTTCAAAAAATCATAAATTGCCTAAAAATTTCCAAATTCAAATTCCTCCCCAATCTGCTAATTTTCATACCGAATAACTTACCAATTGATACAATTCCTTCTTCATTATAGGTTTAACCACAGCCAAGAACTGATTAACCAATGGTATAGCGTTAAAGATATGAATACCTTTTAATCGTAATGGCAATCCATCCTAAATTCGAAGATGAAAAAAAAGCACATACTTATTGAACGGTGACAAAAAAGTTGAAATATTGTAGACAAATTCTTACTTGAAGGTAACAAATGACCTTCCTTATAATGCTCAGGCTAGTGGTTAGTTTAGTGAAATGCCCCAGCGAAAATCCTTTCGCACTTATGATAACTCTCCAGCCAGTTGCGCTAGGGATCAGGTTCCCTTCGATATCCCATATGGAAAAAAACAATCGCAGGGCTTTCGGAACGTTAAATTTATCAGGATTTTCGTCATAAAATCCGGCAATAATTAGGTTATCGTTGTCCACCGATAGGTCGGGCAGTACTGTGGCCAATCTGAATAAATCGTATTCACAATAAGGTTCAAATAATCCGTCTCCCTTTTCTCCAGCACCATCTCAAAGCGGTAGGAAAATTATCATAAGTTTAGGAAAGGATTTTCGATAACCCATTATAGCGTATGGTATGAAATATGTAGGTAGGTGAACGAAATGAAGATAGGTGTAAAAAAGCGTTAAGATAAGTATTAAAAATAAGAATGTGTTGCGTTGTAAGCACATATAGGGTTAAATTCGATTTAATTTTTTTAGTATCACACTGGTTCGTATATTTTATACGATTTCAAGCCACGATTTCGAAAAATTCGTACCTGTAAATAGGTAAACGCTTTCTTCAAAGTGGAAACGTTAAATTTAGCCAAATGTCCGAAACTAGCTCCAGTCATATCGTAAATTATTCGTATTCCTTCTTCGAACGAACGCTCGTTGTATAAAATATCCAAATTACAAAACAAAGATCTCAAATAATTGGCTAAATTAAACTTATTCGGGTCAGGATTAGATAATCCTAACAAGACGATTCTACATCCATCCGTGCCCAAATCGTCCAACCGCACGCAATATCTTTAAAAATAAACGTTTCGATTATCTCCGAAATCAAAAACAGCTAAACATGTAAGTAAAGTTGATAAAAAAAATTCAAAACGACATAAATAATGCCCGGCCGTCTGTCACATTTATTCGTATCTACATATGTACTTGCACGAAGATAATTACGTGCCCGATGGTCCACCATAGGTACGTAGGCCTAGGTACTCATACCCACAACGTATTCTCAAGGTTGTATGCGGTTCATTATCAACGCAGGTAAACGTATAAATTTCATGTAACACGAGTACATAACTACATACGAGTATACTATAATTGATGGTCACCCGCTTCATGCGAGAAATTGTTGAACTCGTGGAAAATTGAGTAAATAATCAACTCGGAGCACTACTCGAATGTACAATTCAAGGCTGGTCGAATACGAAGACATTTTTTGGAGCATGAATGAAGATTTTCTATCAAAAGAAATTATGTTTTTTTTATTGGATTTTTTCCCTTGAATTTACACGATCTAATTTTTTTCATTTTAAAATTAGTCGCAGATATGAGCCGGAGACAAGAAGAGAGACTTGAGAGAAAAAATTTACCTATAGTGCCTATTTTTTGTATTTTGTTTTCGAGATTTGAATACAAATTTACGATTCTGGACAAGAATTTTTTAAAGTGAACCATTGTAAATTGTCTGTTTTTCATTGTTAAGTGACATAAAAAAATCCCCAGGATTTTTTGTTTAAAACTTATGGCAAATCCATAAAAAGTGTGAGGCGCAAAAAGAAAAATGACATGTGGGATTTGACACATTACAAGTGACAGCAGCACAGAACAAGTTACAAGTAACACAAGGTATGTGGCATCACATTGAACACAAAGCAAATGTCACATGACAAGTAACAAATGCCATATGACACGTGACAATAGACATATGTCACGTGACAGGTGTCAAATGGTATGACATGTGATATGTGCCGTGACAAGTGGCAAGTGGCAAATGACATAGAAGAAGTCATGTGGCACATGGTAAGTGACACGATAAGTGGCATAGAAAGGGTCATGTGACACATGGTGAGTAGCATGCCAAGTGGTAGGTCACATAACAAGTCACATGTGGTGAATGAAATATAATAAGTGACATTACATGTGACATGTTTCACACGGGAAGTGAAATCGGATCTGTGATAAGTGACACGTGACACATGAATACTGACATAACAAGTGATATGTGACATAACAGGTGTCATGTGACTTAACAAGTGACATGTGACATGTGACGTAACCTTTGGCATGTGATGTAACAAGTGTCATGTAACATACCAAGTGTCATGTAACATATCAAGTGACATGTGACATGTCAAGTGTCATATGACATAACGAGTGCCACATGGCAAGTGACATGACTTACATGGCGAATGATATAATCACTAGTGACATATGTCACAGATCAAGTAACAAGTGTCATATGTTACGTGACAAGTCACACATATGACATAATAGCTACATTTGTAATACAGTGAGTAACATGTTTTACAAAGAACTAGCCAAGTTTCTAGTGAATAGCGACACGACGAAACATGTGTCAAGTGACGTTGGTCTATGTAACCAATAATATGTGGCATCAGGCATGTGGAGTGATATAAGCTTAACCGCGCATGCCATATGGCAAGTAAGAAATGACATGTGACGAGTAATATGAAACAAGATACGCCACATTTGTAATATGAAATGGCAAAGGACGCATGTCATGCTGCATAGACTTGAAATCGAAAGCGACATGTTACAATTTGCAAATGACACGTACTGGCGAACACATCACCAATGACACGTGACATAGTGTTGATGAGTGATATGTGTCATTGTCATAATTATGAGAAATCACAATTCGTAGGTGATCACAAGAAAAATGCTTATCATGTAAGTAAAAATAAAAAGTCCATGTGCCATTATTCCTCAATTGTAAGTGACACGTGACAAGAGCATGGCATGTGCCATGTGATGAGTGACATTAATCACCTGACGAGTGACATTGGTCACCTGACGTGTGACATTTGTCACTTAACTTGTGATGTGTCACACGACTAGTGACCAGTGTCACATGACTTGTGACGTGTGTCACATGACCTATGACGTGTGTCACATGACCTATGACGTGCGTCATATGACTTGTGACATGTGTCATATGACTTGTGTTATGTGTCACATGACTTGTAACACGTGTCATATGACTTGTGACACTGGTCTCATGACCTGTGTCATATGACTTGTAACATGTGTCATATGACTTGTAACATGTGTCATATGACTTGTAACATGTATCATATGACTTGTGACATGTGTCATATGACTTGTGACATGTGTCATATGACTTGTAACATGTATCATATGACTTGTGTCGTGTGTCACATGACTTGTGTCATATGACTTGTAACTTGTGTCATATGACTTAAAACATGTACCATTTGACTTGTATTATGTGTCACATGACTTGTGTCATATGACTTGTGTCATATGACTTGTAACATGTATCATATGACTTGTAACATTTGTCACCTGACGCGTGACATTTGATTGGTCACACGACTAGTGACCAGTGTCACACGACTAGTGACCAGTGTCACACGACTAGTGACCAGTGTCACACGACTAGTGACCAGTGTCACACGACTAGTGACCAGTGTCACACGACTAGTGACCAGTGTCACACGACTAGTGACCAGTGTCACACGACTAGTGACCAGTGTCACACGACTAGTGACCAGTGTCACACGACTAGTGACCAGTGTCACACGACTAGTGACCAGTGTCACACGACTAGTGACCAGTGTCACATGACTTGTAACATGTGTCACATGACTTGTAACATGTGTCACATGACTTGTAACATGTGTCACATGACTTGTAACATGTGTCACATGACTTGTAACATGTGTCACATGACTTGTAACATGTGTCACATGACTTGTAACATGTGTCACATGACTTGTAACATGTGTCACATGACTTGTAACATGTGTCACATGACTTGTAACATGTGTCATATGACTTGTAATATGTGTCATATGCTTGTAATATGTGTCATATGACTTGTAACATGTGTCATATGACTTGTAACATGTGTCATATGACTTGTAATATGTGTCATATGACTTGTGACGTGTGTCATATGACTTGTGACGTGTGTCATATGACTTGTGACGTGTGTCATATGATATGTGACACGTGTCATATGATTTGTGACACGTGTCATATGACTTGTGACGTCTGTAATATGACCTGTGACGTGTGTCATATGACCTGTGACATGTGTCATATGACTTGTGACATGTGTCATATGACTTGTGACATGTGTCATATGACTTGTGACATATGTCATATGACTTGTGTCATGAGTCACGTGACTTGTGTCATGAGTCACGTGACTTGTGTCATGAGTCACGTGACTTGTGTCGCGTGATATGTGACACGTGTCACGAGATTTGTGACACGTGTCACGAGATTTGTGACATGTGTCACATGGCTAGAGACATGTGTTACTCGTCATATGACACGAGCTATGTGATGTGACGCGTGGTAAGTGGCATGTGTCACGTGACATGTGCCACATCCTACATTATAAATGAAATACGGTCTATGGCAAGTTACGTACGTCACAAAACAAGTGACATTTGTCATGTGACAATTGAATTTTCATGTTACATGTGACATGTTGTACGAGTCACTGGGTACACGACATGTGTTATCTGTCTGTCCTGGGATGCTGAGAATGAAGAACATATAAAATTCAAGATTGGGATTTGGATTTTTTACTGTATGTTTCCATAAAGTAACTAAATTTTATAGATTTCCGAGTAAAAAAATGGAGTAAAGTAAGAAAATTTACAATTTTTTGGAGAATTTGCATTTCGAGTCGAAAAATTGGGGAAAATTTTCAACCCCCTACACCTCCAACAGTGTCAGCTTTTATTGGCTCTTCTAAATAAATATTTCCAGATTATCCTGGGGCTAAAAAACGTTTGTTAAATCCAATCACAAATTTACCCCCACCAATTTTTTAATTGATTCCTGTATATGATGGAGTAAATAACACCTTGTCAACTTCCATTAGTATTCTAATAAGCTTCTAGTTCTAACTACCATGCTCCAAAATTAAGTGCTACCTAATATTACAAAGTACCTAATTACCTATGTATCTATACGTGTACCTGATACCTATTTGTATAATATGTTCTCACTACCAAAGCAACAATTTCTACTCCACTGATAGCGAGCAGGCTGAAAGCTAAATGAACTCGTGTCAAAAATGTCAATTGCTCGAAAAGTGGCATTAATCGATAGTGCAAGTACATGTACCATATCGTAGATAATTTCATTGATGTATAAACTACCACCTGTGTGAATATATTCTGTATTCGAAGCATAGATATCGATCAATTCCTTCCTGATACCTTTGATGACCGTTGGCTACAGCCGAGTACCATGGATCCATTACCATGTGTAGGTACAATATTGTTCCAAAATCCGATATAAAGCGTAATAAAATGAATGAAATAATTGTAGATGGTATAGGCTTACTTACATCACTTGATTGGTTTCCGAAACTTCCTTAGAATTTCGTCCATTGAATAATTCGGGAGCGTGGGTACGTATAGTGAAATACGACTCGATGGTATTTTTTGTTAATTCCAATGCACCAAAACAGCTATGAATAAATATAGCGATTTGTCGATCTACGTAATCAAAAATTCCAAGCGCGTAAATAAAAATAAATATAAATAGACACAAAGTATAGTTTAATCTGCGCAGTAGAAAAATGATTCGTATGAATTGTACCTAACCTAGGTAGGTCTAGGTACTGTTCAACACAATGTGGGCGATTAAAAATTAAAATTAATTTTATTTTAACACATTGATACGACGAACTAGTATTTCTACGTCATTTATTGGCAATAGAAACGCTTACCTGAGAGTTCTGGTAAATGGTTTTGTTTACTCAACCAGTCTTTGATGGATTTTATGTCCGCTTTGGTTATATTATCTGGAGTCTTTATGTCGCTAAAATATTTATCCAGCTGACTGGCCATTTTTATTTATGGAATTTTATGCGCTGAAATCAAACGTAAACGAATATCTGGATAATTTCAATGTACGTCGATAGCTACTGCAAATATATAATTATAATAGCGAATAATTGTTTTGAAAACTACGTGAAAGTTTTCCAAGCGTAAAAATAACTGGTTTTGTGGAGTGATTAGTTTGAATAGCATCAAAAATTGGATAATTATTGTTTCTAAGGTTGTCTGATTGAGTTTTTGTCTCCTTCCTCAGCCCAATTCTATCAATATTTCATGACAGATACACTTCTCTCGTTCTGTACTTTGCCATGTTTTGGTAAAAATCGTAACAAATTTTCTTTATGACTACAAAAAACAAGTCAGGAATTGAAAAAAAAAACGATTTTCTCTTCATTCATCAAGAAGAATTTGACAATTTTCCTTGTAGTGTGGCCAATTTTCGATTCACGTAAGAAATTGATCTTCACCAAGAAAAATTTTAAAAATTTGATTTTTTACAAAAATCGAAAATTGGCCACACTGCAATGAAAAAATTTCAATTTTTAATCGAAATTATTTTTTTACATCGATAGGGGCCATTTAGGTTCAGTTTTGATACCAAACGAAGGGTACTTTTTTTGTAAATCAAAAATCTCGATTTTCCAACAATCTGCAACTTTTCTGATCACTCGTAGGGTAGGAAAAGTGGTATCCAATTTCAAGTTCAATGGCCTAGGGCAGTCAAATTGCACCTTTTTAAGGGTGAGTCCGTAGAACGACGCGGGTGGCATTACCCAAAAGTGACAAAAACTGGATTTTTTCCAAAATGATCCCACTTCAAGGGATCCTAGACCCCCTTCGAGCCAGGAAGATAAGAATTTTTTGGGGGTTTCAACTCAAAATGAACCATCCCTTTGGATTTAGTCAAAATCCGATGTGCCCATGTTTTTTTTCACCCTTCACCCAGATATTATTGCAGTGTTGCCAATATGCGGTCAATTTTTAATTTTCAACAAATTCTGTGTTTCATTTCTGTTCAGAAGACAATTTCTTACATTTCATGAAAATTGATTTTTTTTAATTTAAGAAGAAGTAAATCGCTGTAAGTGATAGCTTTTTACTTTTTAAAAGCATTGAAATTTTTATAATTTATCAGTGTTACCAACCAAGAGGTACCTAATTGTTTTTTTTAATGAAAAAAAAACGATTTTTGGGTATGTTTTCATACTTTATTTTTTTCCATACCAATTAATACCTCTTTATTAATTCTTTGAATGAATATCTTGCAACAGTGTTGCCAAAAAATATTCAGAAAAATAAAATATCATTGTTTATTTGTTTTCAAATGTTTGTGTGTTTTAACGGTCATCATATTTTCATACAAATTTGACTCGCTTTATGATAATTTAAATACTGAATTTTTTTAGATGAATGAATAGCATGTAGGTTCCATTGTTACCAACCTACAACAATTTTTTCGTGAAATAATATTTTTTGGAAGTGACTACGATTTTGTTTATGGTGAAATTTTTATGCGAAATCGTACTTTCGTTTTGAAATGGTCATTTTTTAAAATGAATTTTCAACAGCAGTGTTGCCAACTTACTTTTCTAAAAAATAAAAATTTTTAAGTGAGATTTCTTTCTCTTTTTAGCCAAATTTTTTCATGAAAAATAATACTTTTTTACAAAAACAGGAATTTTTTTCTAAAAAAATGAATTTTTGACAACAGTGTTACCAACGTACATTTTCATAAAATAATAATTTGCACGTGACATTTCTTTTCGTGCTTACTTCTTGATCAATTTTTTTGGGCTAAATGATAATTTCGCAACAAAATGATAATTTTTCTGAAAAATGATTTTTAAAAAAACAGTGCTACCAACTTCAATTTTTTCGTGAAGTTATTACCCATCAAGTCTAATTTTTTTCTTTTGGTCAAATTTTTCGTGTACGAATAAAATTACTTTTTTTGTTCCAAAATGAACATTTTTTTCTAAAAAATTAAATTTTCCAGCCCAATGTTACCAACCTACAATTTTTTAAAAATAACAATTTTCAAGTCGGGGTTTCTTCTCTCATGATGAAATTTTTGTACGAACCGAAATCACGTTTTTGTACGATAACAACAATTTTTGGGGGATAAACTTGAAAAAACAGTGCTACCAACACCTACAATTTTTTTACGAGATGAAAAATTATCAAGGGTGGGTTTCCTCAACAGTGCGCCATTTTTCTACTAGAAATAATGCTGTTTTTAGAAAATTGATCAACTTTTTAGAACATAAAATATGAATTATCAGTGTTGCCAACCCCTAAGAAATCTTTTTTAGTAAAAATAACGATTTTTAAAGACTTCTGTTTCGTATTTATCAAAGTTTTTGAGTGTTGTAATGTTCCTCTCACATTAAGATGTTTCTTATTTATACTTTATGGAATTTTTTTTCTGATTTGTTTTACTCTCACCCTCTAAAATTATTCCTTTTTATGATAAAATAAATCCTAGAGAGTTTCAGCCCCTCCATTCAAAGTGAGGGGCCAAATCTCTCCCAAATTTTCAAAAAAAAATTTAAAAAGTGATGAAATTTTCTTTTATTTTAGATTTTTTTACTCCATTCCCTCCTAATACTCTCCTCTTCATTGGAAATGACTCTCAAATTTCTGTTATCTCCCTCTTTCATCACTTTGGGGAGGGGGATTAAAAATCTTAGTGATTATTTTTGATCAGGTGAAATGATAAAAATCAAAAATTTTTAAATTTCATCCTATTTTTATTTCGTCAAGTTTTTTTTAAAGGAGGGGGGAGTTGAAAGTACCATTTGTAATTCAGTCAAGTAAAAAATAAAATATCTATATAAATTATTTTCTCATAAGAGGACCAATTTTGGGGATGAGAAACAAAAAATTAAAAACTTGAAAATGAGGGCTTTCTTTTGAATGAGAAAACTTTCTATAATTCCGTTTATTTTTCTATTTTTTCGTTGATGAAACGTCCAATTATGAATTTTTATTCAAAAAAGGGGGAAAACGTTGTTTTTTTCGCCTTGGGCAATTTTTAAACTCTCTGTTAGGTTTTCTTTTAATACCAGATTAACTTATTCGAATTTCAATTTACATCAAAAACATAATATCAAATACATATAAGTGGGGGATGATTTAGATACCTACGTTTTTTCATCTTGAAATATACGTCAGTAACAATTATTTCTTAGAACATTTCATATTTTACGAGAAATTACGTATTTAATCTAAATTGATGAGTAGGTATTAATAATTCGCCAACAATAAAAATATCTAATTCATATCTGACAAATTTACTAAAAATTTGAAAAAAATTTCCTCATGACTAATTGTTTTTCGCGATAAATTATTTCACATGCGAAAAAATCCAAAGGCATTAAAATATTATAGTGATTCTTACCAAAAGAATGCAGCAAAATTGAATAACAAATAATTCGAACCGGTTCGTAAATCGCACAAAAATTGAAAACGAGACGCGAACTGACCACCGTTGACAACTGAATATCTATACACGAACACTCGAGTAGGAAAAATTCAATTGGTCGATTAATTGAAAAACATCAACACAGGTATTGCGAAATACATTCCCATGTAATTTTTTCTTATGTTTTGTTTAATTGTAATTAAGAAATAAATTAAAGGTTACGAAGTGAAATCACATTCTCGATAACGATAACACTTTGAAATGAAAAAAAGTTTTCCGTCGAGCCTACAGTACCTACGACACCTTCATACGTGCAAACACTCGAACAGAGAACTGAAAATAATGATCTCTGTTGCACATTCGTATGCACAACGAACCGATGACAACGATCACCTGTAGAAACCAGTTTCTCTAGACACTGGTCAAAAATTTTTCAGAGATTGATTTCACTTTCGATGACCTTGACGATATTCGTGACCAAGCGAACTTACAAATCTATTTTACAAGGTAGTCCGCCATAATAGACGGGTATCGGTGTCTAATTTCGATAGAAAATCGAAAATAGAACTCGGAATAACCCACATAATAGGTTAGACGCTCGAAAGTACCATCTTTTCACTATTATTTGGCTTTCGTATTCAGTTATTCGGTTCATTGTACTCTTCTAACAATACACGTAGATAACGATAAATGTTGAAAATTTCCAATACGAAGTTATACCTAATCGGTGGATCGATTTACATAAAATATTTATCATTCGCCTAATTAACTTTTTTCGTTTTACTTATCACGTAGGTGTAATCACTGACCATGATAACTTTTCTAAAAAAACTCGTTCAAACAAAGAAAGAAATTAATTAAGGTACGAAACTATCTCAAAGTAGATGAGGAAGGGAAAAACGTAGGGTGTAGTTGTCTTCATCGACGATAAAATAGTATTTTTATAGTTGTTTGATATCGGTCGTAAAACTATAAGGAAAATGTGGCTTTGATAAACAATTCGACGATCCTCTCGAGTATATAAAAGAAGCCTAGCGAACGATGAAGGATAATTTTTTAAATATTTATTCCGGTTTACCATATTGGTATCCTATTCGCAGCGAATTTATTACACGTCGTATTTATTTTATTGCTGATGCGAAAGCGAGCCCGCAGATACGATCCTGGGTCGATGAAAATACGGCAATTGAACAATTTACGATTTAGATAGATGAAGAGAGGGGGTAAAACGACCGGAGAGTAAATTATGAGGTTATTTTAAGTAAATAATTAAATAGTGAGGTGTGAAAATTTCGTTTAAATTTTTTTCTCGAGTATTGAGTATGAATATTATTTGAAATTTGAAAAAAATTATGAATAAATTGTAAGAAAAAATGTCACTGGTGTCAAAAAAAAGTATCCAGCCAATAAATCCTGACAAAATACTTATGACAAAAAATTGTATAATTTGAATAATTTTCGAATTTTTTTAAACAAATGACTTTATTGCGGCAAAAAAAAATCCTATATGAAAATTATTTATACATAATTATAAATAATTTTTTTTTTATTTGAGTGAAGCAGAATATTTAGAAAAATTCATCAAAATGCATGTTTTTGAGCTCTTGAATTCGTTCACAATTCTAATGTTACATTTCACCAAAATATAACAAAAAAAAAAACAAAACAAAAGAGGATGAGTTCGACTCAAAAATACGTAGGTATTTAAACATTTTGAATTTGGATCTTTCAGTGAAGATTTGAAGTTGAAAATTTTGCAAAATTGTTATTTTATTTTATTTTTCAACGAAAAAAATTATTGTGTCGGTGGATTTCTTAAATCAAGACGAACTAGGAAAAAGATAGGCACCAATTTTTACTTAATAAGAAGGTAAAATTTAATTTTTCATCAATATTTTAATCGATTTTTTGAGCTTTAAATTTGAAAATTTTTATACCTCGATATACTTGACGAAATACAAATATCTACACGTCAAAAGAAACATTTAAAAAAAAAAATTATTAAAATCGGTCCATAAGGGAAGGCCGAGCAATTAGAGAAGGGATTTTTGAGGAAAATTCTTATATTTTTCAAGAAAAAAAATTGTTGATTGTAAATAAATTTGATCAAAATATATTATAAAAACCTCACCACATTATCATCAAATTTTGAGTGATATATGTATTTACATAAAATCTTAAATGATAAGAAATTAATGAAATGATGGTGAATCAATTTTCCATTGATGTTATTTCACCAAAAAAAAAAAAAAACAAAAAAGACCCAAAAAAGAGGTAATGACTCAACAAAAAATTCGAGAAATGTTGAATTGAACATCAAAGTGCATATTTTCTGGTAGACTCTTATTTTGAGGTAATTTTGGGTTAAACCCCAAAAGAGAGTGTGTAAAGTGGGTGACCAAAATCAAAAATTTTCAAGGTTATCGAGTGAGGTATCAAAATCCATATTTTTTCACCCCTCCAGACAATTCTTGATGTCATTTCACTAAAAAAAAAAGTGAACCTGGGTTTCAAGAGAATTCGGGTTTAATCAAAGTTTTTGGAAAATTTTTATTATTACAAGTCGAGTATATCTCTTGAGATTCTCTGGGTAGAACTGGACTCCAAATTTGGTCAAAATTACCCAAAAAATTAATTTCCGAGGTCAAAAAACATGCATTTTGACAGGGATGGTACAGAGAATATTCTCATCGAGAATTTGCTCAATGAGCATGAGCATTTTCGAGAATATTCTTAAGAAGAAAATGTCGAGAATATTCTTTTTCTTTTTTTTGCTTTTAATAAGTGATTTCTACGAGATTTTTGAAAGTTTTCATTAATTTGTGGCTATTTTTAATTTTTTACGAGGCCATTTTTTTACAAATTTTTGTTGACATTTTGAAAATTTTAGCAATATTTTTGACGATTTTCATGTTTTTTTTGACCATTTTTATCATATTTTGAATGATTATTATGCAAGGCAAATTTCAACAATTTTTTGACATGGATATGTCTAATGGCTGGGGTCAATCCTAAAAAAGTGT
>FIZU01055508.1:0-28275 GCA_900064475.1 Pseudococcus longispinus
CCCATTTGGCCTTGAAAAAATGCTCGAAATTTTTTTCAAAAAATTCCAAAAATCATCCTTGATACTATCTACCATCCTTGTAAGTTTGAAAAAATTCGGTTAAAAACTGCCAAAAATGGGAATTTTTAACGAAAATCCACATTTAACCTCCCTCCCCCAAAAGGGTTAGGGTTGAGATATCGAGCTAAAAATTTTGCCACGGGAGTTTCAGACCATAAGGATCAACTTCCACTGGATAATTCAAAATTCGATGCTCAATGCCAAATCACCACTATAAACCCGGCTACGCTCTTTGTTAGAAAAATTAATACCTACGTAAATCGTCGAAGATTTTTTTTCCTTGCCTGCAGACTTTTCTCACAGTTTATTACAGTCGTATAATTCGCTCGGTAGGTTAATAAAATAAAATGATCGACCATGTATAAGTACGCCAGCATGCGCCATTTTCAAGTACCTAAGTGATTAGTCACCTCTCCAATGATATCAGTTTGAAAAGTGACGAGATTTTTTACTTATTTTGACATGACATTTAGCAAGTGGCTTCATTATATGGGTAATTATTTTCAAAAGAATTTACTCGAGTCGAGTTACACGAACGATAAAATATTCGCTTTGTTTACCTACCAAAGTTTAAAAGAATGACCAGCACATGACCTCGTTAAGTTCATAATTTGACATTTGGAAATTTTTCTTAGTTGGGAAAAAAATCTTAGTGTTTTTTAAACGCCAACGATACATTATGTTTTTTGGCAGACCTAGTTCTGCGATCGAATCGGGGTCGAGTTTTTGGGCGAGAAACGAAAGAGAAAGGGATGTTTTTATATTTATACTGGAACCATTACTCAATAAAATAAAACGAACGCGGCGACGAGGACGAATTAAATGAGCCGATGCGTAACGCAGAAGGGATGCAATATTTGGGTTCTATTCTTCCTCCTTCACCCCGAAGTGGCGTCTGATATTTCCAAGCCCTAGTCGACGAAATGCTTTCAACGGAAAATCACCTCCATTTATGGATTCCAAAAGCGTTATCCCAACTTTTATGAATTTTCTTTCATCGCGTTCAGCGCCAAGATATTTTCATTACGTAACCTCTGAAGAGGGTGATCATAGCAAAACAATATACCAAATAGTAGAGCATCATTTTTCCTCGAGCTGGTATCTTAGTAGTCGTATACACGTGTCTGAAATGTACTAATGACTCCAAATGATCCACTTTTTAATAATTATGCAGTTGAAAGGCTTTGTTTTAGTCGAACGTACGTATTCAGTTCGTTGTCGAAAACAAAATCCGAGGTATTTTTACGAATACCGAGTTGTGACTTGAAATATTTTATGAAACTACGTGATTGTATATCACATCACTTTCGATTCGTAACGAAAAAGATAACACATCGCACTCGAAATTTATCTTAATTTGTCAGATTAACTCGTCAGATGATTACATTCAGATACGAAATGAAATTAACTCGAACGTTTCTTTTCTTCGTACGTGAATAAACGTTCTTCGTAATAGAAACAAACAATGCTAAAATTGTACATGAGAATATTCTAACGAAGGCAGTTTGTAAACATCCGAATTATTTAATAAATTATTTTTCGACATTTTGTAGAACGAATTGAAAAAGTTTTATAGTCAAATAAAATAACTCCGAACGAAAGCCAAAAACTGGGAACACTGATTTATTTGGCGCTAGAACGACAAAAAGGAATCCCAACACGACGAGATGCCTAATGCTCCATCTCGATTTATTCATCCTTTTTCCTTTATTCATACGAATTGAAACGCAATTCTCTGCCCATCTTCGAAGCTTCGAACATTTTGTAGAAAAATTTCATTCCCAAAACCGTGTTGTCTTCTTGTTGTTAAACAAAGGCAACGAACCGTTGATAATGGTGTACTCGGTTCATGGGGGAGGAATTTCCACGTCAAGGGTTAGAAGTTAACCGGATACACGGTACGATTATCAATGTTGAAATATACTTAAATAAATGAAAGGTTATAAAAATATACTTGAACGTTGAGAATATATCGCATTGTTTCTCAAATTGACGTATTACAAAAAAAACACGAAAAAAGAATTACTTCATGGTCAACCTTCTCCTTTCAGAGATTCCAAACGAGGAACATGTAGGATACTTGTAGATTTAAACGAAAAGCGGAGAATTTTATGACCTACTGGAGGAATACGAGGTACTAGAAAATGCATTTAATGCATTTTCAACTACCTGTTGCGAGGAATTCACATTTCCTTATGCGCGACGGTTTTATAAATGGAATCACGTACTATGCATACGAAGATCTACTACCATTTTCACCAATTTAAACAAAAGCACTTTCGAAATATTTACGCCAAATATGGTGGTTGCATTGTATATGACAACAGGCACGTATTTCTCGTAATAATTTATGCCATCCCAGGTTTTCGCCGGTTATACCGATGTAACTAATTATTGAGAAAGATTCGTAAATAGGTACCTGTTGTAAATGATAATCGAACGATTCGTTTTCGACGGTTTCAAAATTCAATGAAAATAAACATCAACCATCTGCTAGATTGACTGATTTGATTGCAGGAACAAAGAAAAACCGAGTTGAAATAAAATACTCGATGCAATTAAATTATAAAAATCACTTCCACTACCGAAACATACGGACGCGGCGACACGAAAACTATTTGAGAACTAAAAGTAAAAGAAATAGATACAACGTAAACCTCACCGGTTCGACACTTCCACTGCGCGGAGAATACGAACACAAACACATACACAATGCGAATGCAAGGCAAGCGATCTAGCGGCCGAGAAAATTCTTCATGAATACAAATCGTGGATAGAAATACAAGCTACAGCGACCAAACAGCAACATTGAAAACGATATGGTTACCATGGAAACGCGAAGTAACGCGAGTTGTTCAGTGAGTATACCGATGGTCTTGCCTCGCCGGTTAGGTTTACTATTCTACATTTTTTGGTGAATATATACAGAAGATAGACATATTCGCTTTCGTTACAATGTTACATGATACAAGTACAACAATCGTGTTCGTTTTCTGGACAGCTGAAACATGGAAACCGACATAGACATTGTTAAATTGGTTGCATAACGTCGGTAGCGCATGATTATTTCAAAGGGGATGACGACGAGGCAACTGCAAAACACGTATGTATAGATGGGAGATGCCTGAACCCTGAAGATACAGAATCAAGGTTTGAACAAAGAAAAATCCAAACATGACGTAGTTTGTTGAAGAATTTTTCGAAACACGTTGATCTTACAAGTTGCATGAGGATTTCTTGAAAAAATGTGCTCAAAAAGCGAAAGTTGCTGTTTTAGGACATTTAATATTAGGTAGCTAATAAAATACCTAACTCTAAGCCGTAGAAGATCAGGAATAGCGAAATGGGAAAATGAAAATAAAAGTACCGTACTTTTTATTTTTTCCTACTGACATATAAGCGTACAGTTACCCCTGTTGTTTCAAGGTTACACGAAGATACTTGCAAGTATTAAAAACAAGTTGCCTATACAACTAATGAAAGGAAGAATGATTAATATGCATCGATCGGGCTAAAAAAATTTTTTGCATCATTTTCTCACAGAATGACACCAAAGTATAGGGTTAAATTCAAAAAAAAAATTCAAAATTTCTTCCTCTTCATGCCTTTAAGTATAAAAAGGACCATTCAAGAAAGTTTTTTTTTCAGTTTTAATTTTTTAAACAATGCTGCCATAGTTTTTGGGCTTCGAAAAAAATATATATGTTATACCTACAAAATTAAAAAAAAAAAATTCAGCCAGGTCATCCCTCAAAATTTTTTTGGCGGTTGTTCAAAAATTTTAGTGTCAAAAAATTGAAAAAATGTCGACCAATTTTTTTGCAAAAATGTCCACGAGGGTACCCACAGTGTCCACAATCTCTGAAAATTTCAGAATTTTTCACCCACCCCCTCCCAATATGTGGGGATTCAAAAATTCCGGTGGTGAGTTTTTACCTCAGGGGTAACATTTAGGGCCACTTTCGAAGAAATTTGGGCCAAGGGTGGATTTCACCATCTTACCAGGGACGTCCTTTCCATCTTTGATTCCTGTGTTCAAATCAAGGTAAGGGTGACAATTTTTCATTCGTTGCTTGCAAGGAATTTTCAATGTAAAGTGGGACGAAAAATATCCACCCTTAATTCATTTTAGCAAAAGAATCGTAATTTTTCAAAAAAACACTGGTTAAAAGTTCAAATCAAAAATACTCTTAAAATCTCTTCATTTTGTTTTTTATTTCATAAAAGTATGAAAAATTTTAATTTTTGGTCATTTTGGGCCCCGAAATAATACTCAAAATTTCAACATTCTTTTTTAAAAAAAATTGGACGGTAAAGAAATTGGAATTTTTGCACTGCATCTTTTTCTGTTTTAAGAGTGAATATTCAAGTGCAATGTTTTTTTTAATTTATAGTAAATCTCATGCAGGAAAATGAGAGTAAGTTGTATTAATTCGATCCTATTTCCTGCAGGAAAATTTGATTTTCACTGGTGAAAATGAACAATTTTTTAATTTCATCTATTAGTACTTAGATTTTTCCTGGAAACAAGACAAAATAGGCTTGAAGTACCTCATTGTGATATATAGAATTATTTATTAAATTTCGGTTTCATTACAAAATTATTCTATAACTTAATATTTATTTATTTACACCATGTACTTATAGTATTTCATAATTTTTGACTAATCAATTGCAACGTTTATTCAAATGCATACATTTAAAAACAATGAGATGAGTCGATGTTTTATATAATAAAATGAAAAAAATCACAAATCACATCCCATAATGTTTTAAACGTTTCTTTTAATGAAATCTGAATATTTAGCTGTATCGGTGAAAACAATATATTGATGATTGTTGCAAACGGATCCTTTCTTGGGAGCAGCTGAAACTGATACTATTCCTCTTAAATACCAAGAATTATTATTTCGCTTGACAACCAATCCGCCACCACTGTCTCCTTTACATGGGCCCGTTCCTGTTGAATGAAGTTATGATATCAGTAAGAAGTATAATTTTTTGAATGTTTCCACAAACATAAAATTCTTACCATTTAAAGATCCGGCACAAAAAGCATTTTCGGAAACATATTCTGAGAAAAATTGTGGATCACTTCGAGCGCACTTTTCTGTCGAAACAATAGGCATGGTGGCTTGTTTAAGCTCTGTATTAAGTTGCTCGTATTCATTGTAACCCCAACCAACAACCTATTTAATAAAAAATTCATTTTTAAGCGATTCATCTGCGAGGAAAATATTCAGGTAAAGAATGGAAGATAAAAACATACGTATCCATTCTGTCCTACTACATCTTGAATTCCATCAGCTGCTTCCCATAGACAGATAGGTCGGACATAATTTGAATATTCGACATCTTCGTTTAGATTCAAAATAGCGATATCGTTATGGAAATTAGCTTTATTGTATTCCGGATTAACTTTGAAACTGCTTATCTGAAATATATAAATCAGAATAGTAAAACGCCTATGTAAAAATCTGAACGGACATCGCTATAATAGGTATAAATATTCTTGTTGTTTTAACACCTGTATAGGTAGGTGTAGTAGATACACAGTATCAAATTTCATTTCATTAATTTTATTGAAAGAAAATCGATAAAATTACAATTTCGTTAAAATGACTCACCGTTCTTTTTTGGGAGGTACTTTCATCGGTATTAATATTGTATTTACCCATGTAAGCTGTTAGGGAATTAGGATTGACAATCCTATTTCCGGTTAGCGAAACGCAATGAGCAGCTGGAAAATTTCATCAATTATTTCAACTCGTCGTTATAAAAATGGAAGCGATAAAATTTTTACAGTGGTGTAACCTACCTGTAATTACTCTATTTTTTGAAACGAGAGAGCCGCCGCAGATATAAGATGATTTTGATGGGTTTACTTCATCTTTCATGAACAAAGCTACGTGCCATGGCCATTGCCCGTATTCCGAATTTTGTGCTAATGTAATTAGCGGATTGGCTATAGAAACTGTACCGCAAGCAACTTGACCACTAACGGTTGCTTCGTTTCCTATATTTGGTCTTCCAGTGAAGCCATTATTTGTGCTGCCCCCGTTATTGAAAATAACATCTCCTCCTTGATTCGGATTCTTATTTCCTTGACTACCTCCACTAACTCCAGAGTTACCCTGATTCGAGTTACCATTGCCACCTGAATTACCAAAACCATTATTTCCTTGGTTTATGTTGGCATTTGTGCCAAATCCATTCGAGTTGCCGGAATTGAAGCCATTATTTTGTTGATTCGAATTGCTATTAGGGCCAGAATCACCCGAGCTACCTCCAAATGTATCTTGATTTCCAGTATTGAATCCATTGTTACCCGAACTGCCTCCATTGTTTCCGAAATTATTCGAATTGCTTGAACCAAAGCCGCCGTTGTTTCCTTGATTGTTGTTGTTGAAGCCATTACTGTTGCTCCCGAAATTATTTAAAGTATTTGGGTTGTATCCATTGTTGCCTTGATTATTACCGCTGCCCTGATTACCACTGCTGCCTTGATTTCCATTATTACCAGCTCCGAAATTATTCGAACTGCCAGGATTATAACCGCTGTTGCCCTGATTTCCGCTGTTGCCTTGATTTCCATTGTTACCACCTCCAAAATTATCCAAATTACCAGGATTATAACCACTGGTGCCTTGATTTCCATTGTTACCACCTCCGAAATTATCCAAATTACCTGGATTATAACCGCTGTTACCCTGATTTCCATTGTTACCACCTCCGAAATTATCCGAATTACCGGGATTGTAACCATTGTTGCCCTGATTTCCGTTATTACCACCTCCGAAATTATTCGAACTTGGAGTTCTGCTCGTTGTTAATCGGTTTGAATTTGAATTTTCGGTATAATAGTCGATATTACCGCCATTATTATTATTGGTGTAGCTAGCCTGAGTCCTGCAACAGATGATAATGTTCTGAAAATCAGATCGATAGAGAATTATTAAAAATGTTGATAGCGCATTGATTTGAATAGGTACTAACGTAGTTCTGGTCGGATATTTTGGTTTTTTATCAATATCAGAGAGTACGTCTGTCGGTGCGGTAGCTTTTATATCGGGTCGTGAACTTGAAGTTGAAAAGGCATTTCCTCCACCTAGGGCTAGAGTGACTGCGCAATAAAAATTTTAAAAACTGTAATATTTCTCATTCAAATAGGTAATCTTGAAATGGGTGGTCCACATAGAAGGTGCAGGATGGTTTTGAAAATTATAATTGAGAAAAAAACATTGATTGCAAAAATTTCAAAACTATGTTTCTTAGAAAAAAATCTCATATTGCTAAAAGAGAATTTCAACCTCTATAATTTTTATTCTTAGGTTTTTTTTTTCACAGAACTCTTAGTTTGACCAGAAAATCGTTTTTTTGCAATTGACTTTGTATATGGCGTAAATTTCCCATGAGGATTTTCTGGTCAAACTAAGAGTTGTACGAAAAAAATGCTGAGAATAAAGCTTGTATAGCTTAAAATTTTCTTTCTGCTTCAAGCAATTAGTTTTTTTTTCTAGGGGGCTACCTCTACGTGAGCCACCCTGTAACTATATGTAACTAAGTAGGTACTCAGTCAATTACCTAGATCAGGAGGACATATCCTTTGACCATTGAAATGAATAGTTTCCAGCATTGGTACTTCACTTCCTTTATCAAATTTTACCATAAATATTAATTTATATGTCGAGCCTTCTAACACTACATTGTCATGGGTAATGAAATAAACTTGATTTTCTTTCGTAGTAATGGATCCAGCTGTAGTCTGAAAAAAACATTAAAAAATTTAATCGAATAGATGGTCAAGCTATACATAGGTATCTAGCTATTTATCTTTATTCGTGATCATGAATGAAGTGTTGGTTCGATTGCATATCGTAATCGATGATTACAGACATTTTTATGATTAAAATACTCGCTTATCGCTGACACTTTGGCCAATTACGAACTCAATTTTTTTTTATGAACTACGTATAAGTATAGAAATAGAATAGTTGGGTTATCTACAAATAGGTACTTCATTCACGCTTTATATTCCAATAATTCGTGAAAAACCCACATGCACTCTGTCACCTTTGAAAATTATAATTTAATAGAATACTTATAACAGTACGAAACAAATTGAAAACACTTACAACCAAAAGCTGAGATGGTCTATCCAATTCTATCCGGATGGTAGAACCATCGATGGTCGCGTTGAGTGGAAATGTGATATCTCCATACCAACGATCATCATTGGTTGTTGATTCATAGTTGAATTTTCCAGGACAAGGAGATGGCTTGAATCTTATCGAATTTGTCCACCGAATACAGGATACGCATATCATTAAATACAGCCATGTTTCGAGCTTCAAATGTATCTTTAAAAAAAGTTTGCAATAATAAGGTTCTTAAAAATGGACACACGTTGAAAAAAAAACGATAAAATACAAGCAACATTGAAATCATATGTAGCTGCTGTAAACTGATTTTTTATAACTAACAAAAAAAAAAAAACAACGAATCCGAAAGTTATTTTTCAAAATATTTCATTGAGTAATAAGTTTCCATGATGTGTCACCCAGTTTAATGAAAAAACCCGCCTATAAGTACTCGTGCAGTACACTATTTGTACTCCTTGAGAAGGCATAAATTATATAATAATTTATCAGTAATTTTTTTTCTAATTAACAAAAAATTATAAAAATAATAACGTGCATGCATTACCTATACCTGAAAGTATTTCATTATCCCACAAAATTATTCACACGAAGTTCGATTTTTCATCCTTTTGAATTGATATTTTCCAAAATTTGGTGGAAAAGTGAGATTTTACATCGACATGTTGAATGAAAGAAAACACAACGGGATAAAATTAACACCACGCGTTATTTTTTAACCAGATAACAAAACTGGGAATTTCATACACAAATATTACACCGTGTAAATGTACTACAACCTGTTTTCGACTAACTCGAACATTTACGTGAAAAAATATTCAAGCAGTGACCATGATTAAAGTTACCTGTATCCCATTCCCACTGCTATTTAAAATCAAATTAAATATTGTGGTTAATCCCGACGAAGACGGGGAAAGGAAAATCTTCGAAACAGTGAAGATGAAAGAAATAAACTTGTTTTTGTTAATGTTACTAATAATTATAAGAATATCCTGAAATGAAGCATTTAAATAAATCGTAGGTAAATGTTATCAACATTTTCGACTAATGTGATAATAAAATTGAGAAGCGATAAAATTTATCTAATTTTTATTCAGAAGTAAAATATGTAAGCGTAATTCTGTACATACGATGCGATTTTGCATAAACACATATAGGTGTTGGAAATTTTATCCTAATAGGTAGGTACAAATTTTCGTAAGAAGTCGATTTTCTTATTGCTGAACTGCTGAAGTATGTGTTTGTAGGTTAGGTACCCACCTAGACATATGACGACTTACAGTAGATTTTTTCTATGCTATATCAGCATTTTTAAGTATTTTTGCTTTTCCATACTTACCTACTTTTATGACTTTGAAGCTGGACAAGCACGCAAGCAGGAGAAAAGTTGAAACTTTCTAGAATGTAAAATTTGTGCTGTAGTTTTTTATCGACATTAAAAAATCACTCGACGCGACATAATTTATTTAATAGGAATCTATTTTACAAAAATCATTTTAAAAAAATATGCACGTATCGAAGAAGTAAATATAAAAAATGTTCAAAATTCACGATCAACTTAAAATTACTACTAAGTCCTTATATTTGAAAAAAAAACAAATAGTCGAAACGAAATAAATAAAACTATCATGAAAAATGACTACTACATACAAAATGAAATTAGTTAATATCACAAAAGATTGGTCTGAATGAAATCACCGAATTTCGTTAAATCTGTAAACACAATGTAATTCTTGGCATCGCATAAATTGTTACTTTTTGCAACTGAAAGTGAAACAAGTCCTCTCAAGTACCATACGTTATTTCTGTTGAATACAATTCCACCGCCGCTATCACCATTACAAGGGCTGGTACCTAGAAGATTTTTCAAATATATGTAAATATACAAAAATACTCAATACCGTAGTGGATTTAATTCTAAATTCTACGAGAAGGGTGTAAAGGTAAGAAGTGTGAGTAAATAGATTCTTGATAGTTGATGACTCATTTTTCTACAAACTGCAATATTTATCACATTAAAAGATTCGGGAGGGGAAGGTGGTGTGTGACGTACGAAGATTAGCTGAAGTTGTTCAGTGCATGACCATAGGCATTGCATGGTTCGTTTCCAAATTGAAAACAGTAGGTACCTACCATTGCGAGATCCAGCACAAAACGTCCCATTTGAAGTAAATTGCGAATAAAATTGAGGATAACTTCGTATACAAGTTTCTATAGAAACTACAGGTACTTTGGCAACTTTTAAAGTATCTGCTGTTTGTTCATTTTCATCTAGACCCCATCCAACCACCTATGAAAAACAAAATATAGGTAATTACGATGAAGGAAGCATAATTATATGTAAATCATCTATTATAGAATGAGCATGTGTAAAAGACATGAAAGTAATAAAAACGTACACTTCCTTCACGGTCTATGATATCTGAAATACCATTCACAGATTCCCATAAACAAATAGGTCTCACAAAATTTGTGTATTCGATATTTTTGGAGAGCGTTAATACTGCAACATCACCGTAATGACTATCTCCACTGTAACTTGGATGTACTACTATTCTCGAAACCTACCAACAAAAAAAAACACATTTAAGGAAAACTGAAACTATTGGTAAATAGATGTACAGGGTGTTTCTAGCTAATGTCCCCCCTTCCAGTGTGTAAGTAGGCAACTCAAGCTGAGTACAAATAGACATATTTGACTACCCTTGGAATTAAAGGGGCAAAGTCATAGATGTGGTTGTACAGGAAAGTTCGTTCGGAACGCAACATAGAAAGTGTTTGTTCCAAAACCGGTTAAAAGTCCCCATAATTCATACTGAAACTGCCTAAATCATTTGAAACATAATCGCAACCCTTCAAGAGATTCCAATAGGCAATTTTATAACTTTGATTTTTAATTGGAAAAATTTATGTTGACAGTAGATAACAAGAAATAGTCCGAAAAAGTGAAAAAAAATTCTGTCTTCGAAAAAACTTCAAAGGAGCTTTCAAGCTTCAATATCATGGTAACCATGCACTTTTGGACGAAAGTTTATGAGAATCAAAGTTGTAGAAAATTCAATTTTCTACAACTTTAATCCTTATAAACTTCCAGGTAGGATGTATAGTTGAGGAAATATTGAGGTTGGAACGTTTGAAGGTCCAAAAATGAGGGAACACTTAGGAGGGCTGAACTTGAAATTTTTTCAGATTTCGAATGACTTTTTGGACTTGAAAATTTTTAGACATTCTGTCACAACTTAGATATAGGAATAGGAGAGCTGCAATAAATAATAAAATATTCAAAAAACACGATTTTTTGAAGTAAAAAATTCTGAAAAATATCACTTTTTTCACTCTTTATAATTTGCCCAAAAAGTGATTTTTTTTCAAGGAGTTTTCTTGAAATTAAACACACATAACTTTTGATTTGAGCAAGATAGAAAATTGGGGTTTGCACCATGGGAAAGAGGTCCTTTTTTTACACAATTCAAGCTCATAATAATGGTACGGTTAACATAGGAAAAATTTTGAACATTTTTCCTACTACCTATATTTAAAAAAATTAAACATTATTTTGTGTTGTTTGAATATTTTATTAGTTATTGGAGCTTCCTTATCACCCAACCCCAAAAACTTTTAGATGAAAAAAATTGAATAAATGCTCCTTCCAATATCGCAAACTGCAATCCTCAACCTATTACAGTTGAAATTTTATGACAAATCAGAAATGATGAACAAAATTGGCAATTTTTTATTGAATGAGCATAACTTTGCCCCTTTAATTTCAAGGATAGTCAAACATACCTGCGTGTGCTCAACATAAGTTGCCTACTTATCAACTGGAAGGAGGGGCATTACTTATGTAACACCCTGTATAATTATGTACAAATTTTAAATCTAGGTACCTGTCTTGTTTGAGATCCATCTTCGACAAATTGATTTAATTTATATTTACCCAAATACAAAACAATTTGATTAGGATTTATTAATCTCTTGACAGTATCTCCAGTCGTTACACAATGAGCAGCTGAAAGTTGATAAGATTAAATAACCGCCATACTTTATACAAAATTTAAACAAATCATTAATTTTGGCTATTTAAAAAATTTTCTCACCAGTAATTACTTTATTTTTCGAAACCAACGTAGCTCCGCAATTGAAATTTAAATTGATGCCTTCTGCTCTGTATAACGCCACATGCCAAGGCCACTGCCCTTTCGATGTGGATGCTCCATGCGTTATCAGTGGCACAGCTATATTTACTAAACCACACGGATAATCAGGGTCTCTGGTACCGCTACGTACAAAAAAATTCATTTTTATAAAACATTTCCATCAATTTTTGCTTCCATTGTTGAAAAATATTTACATGTTTCTGTCTATTTCGGTGGTGCTAGAATACGTCCCATAGCGAGTAGGTTTAGGTACTTGAATATCTGGTACGGTATCAATAAAGGGATCAGGAAATTCTAAATCTGGTCTAGGATTCGTAACGCCTTCTCCCACCGATAACGTTACTGCAAAAATAGCATCGGTTAAACAAAATTTGGATGCAAAATTCAATACCCTAAGTAGGTATTCAAAGGCCAGCATTGGCTTACGAGGTAAATCTGGCGGACATATTCTTCTGCCGTTGAAATGAATCGTTTGAACAAAAGGAACTGGTTGATATTGATCAAATTTTACCATCACTTTGTAATGAATAGTATCTCCGGCTTCAATTCGTACCGAATTTTTATTCATTATAAAAAGCTGGTTGTCGTTCGACGTTACAGGGTCGTCCCATGACTGCAAAAGTAATTATGTGTAAATGCAAGTTCAAATATAGCTACGCATATACTTATGTAGGTACTGTATACGTATTCTATCGGGTCAAGTGGGATGCGAATGCGAAGTTTTATTCCGTTTATGAATATGTATCGAAAGTAAAACACGAAGCTAGTTTTGCAAGAATTGTCTGCTCTTGGGTTCCTCCACTATCAATACAGTTTGAGAAGAAAAAAACTAGTATAACGACTAATTCTCAAATTAAAAATTAGCAAATTTCCCAAATATCTATTTCTCGCGATAACTTGGCGATGAAATTTTCAATCATTGTGGCTTTATTATAATTTTACAACCTAAAAAAATTGATAAAAAATATACTCTATGAGAATCATGAACGGCAGTCGACAATTTTTATGCAGATGTATAAGTTTGATCCCATCTAAGATAAAAAGACGCGCAAAACATCAGATTCGTACAGGGAATTCCACGTGAACATAGGTCAACTTTTTTTCAAATCTTAATTTATCTAACATTATTAAGCGGATATAAGTTATAATTATATACCACCCTACCACCTAATACCTTTAACAACAATAATTATTGATTTATGATCTATGTGTTTATCTATGATAGAATACTATGTACTCTTGAATTGTAAATACATATAGGTTATAGGTACCTAAATCTACAAATAATTTTTCAAGAACTTACTTATATAGGTAATTATCTTTTTGTATCTTTTATAGGCATCATATTCTATTTTCGAAAATGAATTTTTAAAAAGTAAATAGGTTGGATATTTACTTGATGGATGAGGGGGTGTAGGTAAATTGAATTTGATTGAGAAGAATCGTATAGGAAGGATTTGAAAATATTCGATATATAATTATAATATTACAGTATGAGTCTCTTTAATTATAATTACGCCTTGCAGTTATTGGAATAAACCGATATAGGGTGACCCGCAACTGCTTCCAGAAAGAAATTCAGAATTTGAATGAAACATTATCATTGGCAGAATGAATTTTTTATTTAAATGGCCTATGCTAAAATTGAGGGGTAATTTTGATATGTTCATTTTTTGCCTAAAATCAAAATTGAAGAGGCAATAATGCTTACAAGAATTTGAAAAATTTTTACAATTTTTAAAAATTTTCTATTTTCAATATTACTTTGAACACCCTTCAATTTTGATTTTAGGCAAAAAATGAGCGTATCTAAAATTGTTCATTTTTCAAAGTACTATTCATTCCCGCAATCGATTTTTTTAGAACTTTTTTATTTCAAATTATTTTTATAGCCCCTTCAATTTTAAAGTTAGGCAAACACGCATGAAATAACAATTTATTCAATATTTAAAGTACTTAACCATTTCCATGATTGAAAATTGATTTTGAAACGATTTGTTTCAAAAAGTTTGTCCCTGAAACATTCGAGATAGGCAAACATGTTCATCTGATGTTTTTTTTTAGTGGTACCTTGTTGTATCCAAAACTGGTGTATGGTAGGTGATTCCCGACAATCGATGGGTGGGAGGGGGGGAGGAGTACCAAGTTTTCGATTTTTTGACAATTTTTTTTTTTTGCAAAAAGCTGAATATATTTAAAAAATATTGCAAAATAATTATTCATTTTTCCAGCATCTGGCTTGTATCATTTTTCAATATTCGCCTTCAATGGCTAAAATATACCTCCTATTCGGGAAAAACAAATTTCAGAAGTGTCCGAAAATCATCTCGTTTTGAACAAAGAAGCAATCATCTGCTACTAAAATTTTTAAAACAATTTATTACTAATAATTTGTAATGGGTTGTGCTCGAATAGTAATTGGTCAAGAATGCCATAACAGTTGAAATTTTTTCGATTTATTACCTAGGGAATTTTTGTTAGGCTTTTTACCATCAAAAGATCAATTGTAATAAAGAAGTTTCAAGAATTTCCAGAGTATTTTAGCTACCCACTTTTTATGAAATTTTAAACAAAGCTAATGTCGATATTTACTTGGGGGATGGGGGGAGGGGTAAGTAAATTGAATTTGGTGGAGAAGAATTGTATAGGAAGGATTTTAAATTATTCAATACATGTACCTATCTAATTTACAGTACCTATAAGCACTTTTCATTATATGTAAGTAGGTATTATCTATTTGCTGACAGATATTATGGTGTACCTCCCTACTAATTTCATTCGCCAAATGCACATAGATGGCAATTTTTGAAAAAAACGAATCTATGGGGCTTAATTACTCCTTTTTAAATTGAAAAAGAAGAAAGTAAAGCGATGCTGATTGCTGACAATTAAAAAAAATAGGTCTCACTTTTCAATGAATTAGGTACAATTTTGTATAGATAGGTACTTGGAATTCTCAGGTTATTGAAATAGACCACTTAACATCATAAAATTAGCTTGGTCTCAACCCTATTAAGCATAATTAATGCGACTTATTACTGTACAATAGGTATAGCAACTTGTTACCTATTTAACTAAATCCTCAACTGCAACGAAATTGGGTATTTTTTCAAATATGTAGGTACCTACCCTCAACTAAAGATTATTACACTTGAAATTTAAAAATAAATCAACTCTGTTTCTTTACAATTATTTTTGATTTTATCTGTAAATAGGTAGTGAAAATGTTTACGTTGAACTTTTCACTAACGTAACAGTATGAATCAATGAAATTTCCCATTTCGAAATTTTTTATTGATAACTAGATAGGTAATATTTTTAGTTAATAATCATCGCAAGTGTTGACTAACATTGAAGAATAATTCATTGTATATTCGAATAAATGAGCTTTGCTTTTTATATGTTTACAAAATCGATTTAACAGACATGAATTTGTTTGACTTTTGAACTCGATTCTAATTTCATTAAATGTTTGTTAATGACCCTAAATTAAATTGATCGTACGTACAATACAAAAATGCATTTGAAGGCGAAAATATAGATTATTTTGTAATCACTAATCAATTCTTGACTTAAGTATGTATGAGCAATTTCCTCACAATAACAAAATTTTTTCATACGTCATTAAAGTAGAAAGTAAAACAGAATTTAAATTATAACACGTGCAAGCCGTAGGTATGTATCAAAGTACAGGGCCAAACAATGAGCCAGAATTCAGCTTACTGTTACTTCCAAATCTCAGCAGTCCTTCAATGGACAATTTGTTTCAGAAGTTTTTAGCCAGAAAAATTGGATTTTACAGAAAATTTTCGAAAGTAACGATCTTAAAATAATTGAAAAGATCTTCCCTCCACCCTTCCCCTTCATACCATCCAACCAAAAACTCAATTTTCTTCATTTCCTGATTTTTTGCAGTTATAAATGCCAAAAAAAAGTAGAGAGGAAAGGAGAAAGGGAGAAAGGGAATAGAAAGAGATGCCATACAATTATTCAGAACATGAGAGTTATTGTAACTGAACTTGAAAATTGTTTGAACAAATAGTCCAACTTTTTATGGCTGACAATTGGTACAACTACATTTTTTGGTTCTTTGACCATTAATGGTACGAAAAGAATGAAAGAACAAAGGAAAATCAGAAGAAAAAGAAATGCAATCATTTTTCTATTTAGACAAATTCTGAAGCTTTATAGTGAATTATTCTTTCATATATTAAGTCGATTAGGTAATTCAGTTTGGATTTCAAACTTTTTTATATATCTGAGAACTAGGTACCAATAGAATAATCAGAATCGAGTGTTTGATTTAAATTGAATTCATTCGATATTTAAAAAACAAATTTTCAAAAATTAATTGAAAAACACTGTTGAAAACTACCTACTTCTATGAGATTAACTTCTCGAACGAAACTAAAAAAAACAAAACTTAAGGTATAGGAACTCACCACAAATAGATGAGCTGGTCTATCCAATGAAAATCTAATAGTCACTCCAGTAATGGTGTTTGTTGGCGTATGGGTCAATTCTCCGTACCATTTATCCCGATCGGCCGATATATCCTCGTAGGTAAATACCCTCGGACAGGGAGATGCGGGAAATATGAATGCAGCATGAGAATGTACAAATAGCCCAAATAAAATAAAACCACAAAACCGCTAAACACAAATAAACATGACATAGAAAAATTAAATATTAGGTATATGAGAAAAATGCAACATTTTATCAATTTAGGCGCATAAAAATAAATAAAAAATAATTTTAATTACCATTTTATAAAGAGTGCAACTTTTTACATAATGAAAGTTAATTAAACGACCAACAACACCGAAGCTGATTGTTTATAAATGCCAAATCGGTAACTTTTTTCGCGGAAATCAAGTTGAATGAATTATAAATGCAGTCTCGAGTAGTATTACGATGAACTGAGAAAACAAATGCGCGCGCAATTGAAGTAACAACACATGTACCGCAAGATATTCAAATTCAATATTCACTATGTTTCAAAGTTGAGAAAAAAAAAATAACCAAGAACAATCTCAACGTACATGTAAGCGTCTGGTTCATCAATACTGTCTCTGCATTATACGTTCTACGAGATCCTAATGAGTAAAGTCTGCAAAAACATCGCGGAACAACGTAAAAACCAGTTTCATCTGTCGGTACTATTCTGGGTAATGACTACGGTTGATCGTGTATAATTATTTCATTCGAGGAAAATTTGACCCTATGTCAAAGAGGCGCCAATACCCATACAAATAGTTTAATAGAAACACGCGAAACACGTGTGTTAATTTGTAATTTTGCGACTCAAAATTTTTTTTGCGATGTGAAGTATGGCTACTGATATTTGAAATTGTAACAGACATGAGCAACAAATTAATTAATATCATGGTCAAATTTTAAATGAAAATAATCTTCGTTTCTTTTTGAAACGCATTTTGAAAATACCGATGAATTGACAAATGAAGTTTTTGTTTCGATTATGCAGATGTTGTATGTATATCAAGAAGAAAACATTCGATTGTCGTTATTAATGCATATAACCTTCACAATGGGTATAAATAATATGCTGTAATAGAACAGGCAGGAAGAAATGCAGAATGGAAAATTCCTGGCACGAGTTTTCTTTGTGATGATTTTTTTTAAATTTCTAAAATTTATGATGCTTACGTACCTAGATCAAGTAACATGCTTGAGCTAAGTTGAACTTGAACGCAATAGTTACTCACATGGATAGTTGAACTCACTTTTGAATAAATATTTTATTAGGTACCAAATTTAAATACAATATAAAAATGCAAACCATTTCACACTGACTTTTAAAAAGAACAAACTTTCGTAAAAACAAAATGAATATGTAGCTATGTTCCCTACATTGTCTAAAATTGAACATAATACATAAATAAAACAGGTAAATAAAAATAAATTATGGCGCACGAGAGATAATAATTACCTAAAGATTGATTTCGTTCGAAAATCAGTCTCAACTCCTATTAGTATTACTATTATTATTTGACGTTTTTGTATTCGAAGTTGTAGTGTTTGTCCGAATCCTATTTATATTATTCACATTACTCGTAGAACTTGTCGTTGGATACGTTACAGTTGTAGTAGTTGTAGAACTTGAAAAAGTAGTCGGCTTGAACTTGAGCGATTCTGTCGTAGCCGGTGGATCAATACGTGAGCTCACCGGATCAGGAGAACTGGGTACTGGCAAAATAGCAACTACAAAAGCTGGCGAGCTAGCGTTTGGATTTTGTTGTTGATTTAGTAAATTATTAAAAAGCTGAAGAATCTGTTGCGGATTATTGGCGCTATAAATTGTACCATTGTAAGGCGAATTTCCTTGAGGATTGTTATTCTGGTTGTTGGGATTGGAAAATCCGTTATTTCCACCTCCATTATTGTTTTGCCAATTGGTTCCCTGATTAGGATTACTATTGGAGTTGAAGTTATTATCGGGAAATTGCGGACGATTGTTTACATAGGTGTTGCCTGATTGAGCTGGAGGATTGTATGGATACTGAACATCGGGAGGACCATTATTATTTGCTTGGTTGGAATTGCCGTAATTTGGATTTCCCGAAGAACCGATATTGGTATTGGTTCCTCCATATGGACCGTTGGAATTCCCGTAGTTATTCGAAGGTGTATTCTGATTTCCGTAGTTATTACCGGTTGGAACTCGATTTGGGTTGTAGTTGGAGTTTCCTTGATTGAAATTATTTCCGTAGTTCGTATTACCATTTGATGAGCCGGAGGAATAATCTGGTCTGGAATCTTCGTTTTCAAAACTTGGATCAATTCTTTCGGTTGTCGAATCAACGGATAAAACGATGCCTGGTACACGATTTCCATTGTTTTGTCCCGAAGGTCTTCCTTCTCCGTTAACTGAATCATAAGAAATTATGAGTAAGTTGCCAGCGTTGAAATAGTAGATACCTATCTAGAAGTATACTTACGAGAACACACGGTATTTCCATTAATTACTATTTTGGATATACCAGGAGGACCGTAAGCTGGATCGAATTTAACCATTATTTGAGCTCTTCCCGTTTCTCCAGGCCTTTGCACTCTGTATTGATTATTCACGTGGAATAGAATATTGTCATCTGATCGTACTTCTCCATCCCAGGACTGCGTGTTAAAAAAGTAACATTAAAGTACGAGAATACGTATCCATTAATTTGGATACATTTCCTAAAAATAAATTGTCGATTTACCACTAATAACTGAGCTGGTTTGTCCAATTGAATTTTATATGTCAAGCCAGCTAGTTCAATATTTGATGAAAAGTTAATCACACCAGACCATCTATCGTTTTCTGGTTCTCCTTCAAATTGAAAAACATTAGGACATGGTGAAACCGGACGTCGCGCCGCATAATTAAAATGAACTAGATAACACCAAATAATAAACTGTAAAACACAGTAACAATTAAGTTTATTATTCGAAACTGAAATGTTTATTTCATATAAAACATCTGTAAAATTTCTCCTTGTACACTACGCGACAATATTTAATATTCTTGATTAATTTGTAATATCTAACACTCGACATTTTTTGTGAGCGATTATGAAAATGAAAATGCTTGCCACTGAGTGTGATAACACGTGGTACAACAGATGAATTCAAATTATTATTTTGAAAATTATCTAATAAGTACAAATGTATAGGCAGTAAGTACCTGTACCTACATGTGTAATAAAATTTACTACTAACCTTGAAAGTTTTAAACATTTTGAATATTGATCAAATTTCTTTATCTTCCAAAAAATTGCATTCTATTAAACTTCATCTGAAAATATCAAATTATTAATTTCACTAAGTATACACTAAGCATTGAATTAATCTAATATTCTCTCTAAAACAAATTGTTGCTTCGTTGAAGTTCAGAGAGAAATTTCATATTTTTTTACAGGTACATAAAAACCTAATGAAAAATAAAATAAGATTACTTTCATTGAAAATTCTCACGATTCTATCAAACTTTAGCTACCTCTCCAAGTAAATGCGGCAGTGATGCTGCAAAGTATTCGACACAAATTATCTTATTGCGTATCATTTTCATTTGAAAGGCAAAAATATACTTTTTACATTACTAGAGCATTAAATTGATTTTGTAAGATTTAAAAAATTTTTCCTACCTAAAATTCATTTTAATTTAAAACACGAAAACGTAACTTTAATATACCTATCTCCATATAACTTATAAACTTTAAGTATCTTCTACTTGAAAAGAAATGTATATGGCATAAAAGTTGGGTAGCAACTGAACTAATCATAGGTACGATTTCCGATCAGAAAAATTTCAAATTATCATGTTGCCAAAAAAAGAGAAAGTTTATTAAAATTCAACTTCAAACTTGAAAATATGTAGGTAGGTAGACAAAAATAGACGATTCCGCTTATTTTTAGCGGTAAGATGTTAGGAATTATTGATACAGCAATATATGAAAACTGCAAGATTACTAAATTCAAGGTGAAAAAAAACACGTAAAATTATGGAAAATCCAATAACGGATTTAAAAAATATGTACTTATGAAAATGAAATAAAAACACATTGTTTATATCTTACATTAAAACATAATGCAGCAAACATAAGACAACACAATAATGGCAGCAACGATCTCTCACAAATTCACAATGATAACTAACAGACAAACAGGTACAAACCGAACCTTCCGTTAATGCAACTCCCTACTTCGCCCAACATTTACATACTTGCTCTGATTGGAAGTCGCGAGTCGCAATTTGCGACTCATGAGTAGGAATTTTTTCAAGATATTTCAATGAAGAATAGAAATTTTCAGTTCAGAGAGTACTTATACATTCTTTTTTCGTGTTTTTCCAAGGGGCAATATTGAAATTAGTTTGCGACTTTGGAATAAAAAAAATTAAGTAGATAGGTGATTACGTATATCTTTTTCATGGAATACACATACACATGTAGGGAGGTATTCGTATTTCTATTTTGGAAAATTGTTTCAAAATTCAAGTTACACAAGAGTTGAATACGCTAGTGATTAGACATTTTATGATATTAGACCTACTTGTTTTGTTTTTAGAACTAAATAATTACATTTTGTATACTTACATAGTGTAAGCCTTTAGGTAGCGTATTCATAAGCATGAGTAGGCTAGAATCAAAGGTATACTTGTCGTGTGTAGTGATGTTCACTTTTCCGAAAAGCAATTTTTGTGAAAAGAAAAGTGAAAAGAAGGCGAAAAGTGTGAAAAGTGGTGAAAACTGAAAAGTAAGGGAAAAGTGCGAATACTGCCCAGAAAGAGGCCGTGTGGGGTATCGTTGTAAAGCTCTGATCGAGAGTTTCGCAAAGATGACTTCGAAAATGAAAAATAATGGAAAGCTTTTTTATTTCATCTCATCTTCGTGAAATACACATTTAAAAAAAAAGTAGAAAAAAAGAGCAAACAATTTCAATAGTTTTGGCAGATTGTTTCACTCGACAGTAGACAAAAAACCCCTGGAATTCTTCAACCTGGTTGGTTACCCTCATCAAAAATGAAGGAGATTTGCTCAGAATGGGAATAATGCTATTTTGTTTGTCCAGTCCACTCTCAAGTGAAACAGATAAGTTGATACATTTCACCTACACACTAAGACGAATAAATTGATATGTCACTCGACTTTTTTCATTTTTGAAAAGTACTTTTCACCGGCCAACTTTTCAACGAACATCTTTATCCATGTGCAAAATTTTTTTAAAACTAGCCTTATTGCTGTCACTGATTATAAATTTATTAATGACCAATGACGGCAAAAAGGATTTTTTTAAATTTTTCCAGAAGAAGTAGATAACTTGATAAGGACAAGAAGTCAAGAACAAGTATCAAGTAGCTAAGTATACATTTGATTCTACTCTAGCCTACATACTCCTACTCACATTACTTTTTACTTTATAGTACCATCAGTCCATCAGTTGTCCAAGTGTCCAGGGCTGTAGGACCACTTAATTTTTCCAACGAGGGCTTGGGAGCTAACTAGTAAGCTATTGATTTTCAAATTCCAATATGCTACGTTACAAAATGAGCAATTCAGCATCTTCAATATTCATTGAATTGGCCCGTTGCCTCCGGCTCCGGCCTCCATCCTTAGACCATATTTATTTAGTTATATGGTCTAAGCCTCCATCCGATATCCATCCTCCTAAACATCCTCCACTCCGCTCAATCTATTTGCATACTACTAACACGAACCTAGTAGAGAAAAAAGTGACTATGATACAAAAACCACCCAATGTGAGCAAAAAATTTCCCGTTTTATAAATCCGTAAAACTTGAAAATTTCAATTAAATTAATTACTTGCATTGTAGTTTTGTATAAGATTTGTAAAAATTAATATAACTCGATGTTGATTTTTTTATGTAAATTAAAAAACGCATTGGCGTCCTATTTTTTTCTCAGTGTTTTTTCCGATGGATTTGCTGAACTCGGCTGTGAAGAGAATTTTTTGCTCGGTATGATCGCCTTCATGGGCTTCATCCACCGCCCTCCGAACGTCTTCGAAGACCGTTTATCTCTGTTTATCTGATAATTCCTTATTTTTATTCGCATATTAGTCATTACAATTACAATTATTTCATACCTTTTTGTGACTATTGAAGTTTTGTGTTATTCATCAGATCAAATATAGTCATTAATTTGAATACGTTGTCCAACCTTTTCTGTCCAGAAGTTGTGATTCGGTTTATATTTGTGTTTTTTTAATCAAACTAAAAATGTCATCTCAGATGGAAAGTATCCTTTGTAACAAACAGAATGTACCATTCTTATTATATTTTATATTTTGTATCACTATGCTTCAATTCAAACTCTTGCATTATCCTTTAATAGCACTTTAGGTAGCTCTTTTGTTTTGTAAAACAATAATGAATAATGCATTGAGGCCTGGCTGAAACTCAAAACGTCTTATCGCTAAGCCTGTATTGCGATGTGATTCAATTATTTGATGTTAATAGTACCTAATTTCTAAATGCAATTTTTGAAGAAATATTCCTTAACGACCCCCAAACAGATCATTTATTCAATTTAAAGTTTGCTGTCAAAGAGTTAGAAAGAAACTCAAAAAAATGCGAAAAAGAAGAAAAAGCAGAGAAACTAAAAACCAAAAAAGCTATTCAAAAAGGTAACACAGAAGTTGCTCGAGTTCATGCAGAGAACGCTATACGTCAAAAAAATCAATCATTGAATTATTTGAAAATGAGTGCAAGAGTAGACGCCGTAGCTAGTCGAGTGCAAAGTGCTTTAACTACCAGAAAGGTAATATTACATTATACATTAAAATATCTAGTGTAAATTTCATTCTTATCCATTTGTCTCAATAGGTTACTCAATCCATGGCCGGTGTAGTGAAAGCAATGGATGCTGCTATGAAATCCATGAATTTAGAAAAAATCTCTTCCTTGATGGATAAATTTGAAAATCAGTTCGAAGATTTAGATGTACAGAGTTCGTACATGGATAATACAATGTCGCAAACTGTCACTACGTCCATTCCACAACAAGATGTTGATCATTTAATGATGCAAGTTGCTGATGAAGCTGGGTAAGAAAATCGTTTTTGTCAACGCACTGTACAGGCGTATTTTTTCAAAACTGAATACAAACTTGATGTATTGAACTTTTCAGCTTGGAATTAAATATGGAATTACCTACCGGTCCTCAAAGTATTGCTAGCTCAACCCAAGTATCTCAAGAACAAGATGAATTGACTCAACGTTTGGCAAGATTACGTCAAGTAGAGTAAAACTGGAATGAGAACAATATAACGTTACCATTCTTTTTATGTATTCATTTGAAGCACTTCTTTATAAACTATTTATGCTTTTAAAGTCTTAATATTTTTTATAACATGAGTAAGCAACTGTCAGTAATCTGTCTCAAAGTTAATTACGCGAAATAAAAACCGTGAGATCGGTTTGGGACAAACATGCTGAATTTTGAGATTCATTCATTGATACAATTCAATACTGTTGCAGTATCGAGTATCATTATGCAGTTATGATGCTCCTATTATTTCACCAACCATTTTTTATTACCCAAAAAAAGACGAAACAGTTGGCCTATACTTTTTACCCGTTTTTCAAACTTTACACAATTATGAAAATTTCGAATTTTTAAAATCAGATGTTCCTTTTATATTACATCATGATAATTTTGTACATATTTTTATGGTAAAATATCGAATTTTTTTTATTTGGCTATTTTGTACGAATATAAATATCCTTTTGTTAAACGTATAGTCGATGTAAGAATATAATGTGATGATAATAATTATAATAATTACTGCTTAACACATTTCAACCAATCTTGTTTCAAACACTAGCACTTCCTTAATTCCCTTAAAACGAGAAGTACTTCCATGAGCA
The DNA here is from genome assembly GCA_900064475.1 of Pseudococcus longispinus. Lineage (NCBI taxonomy): Eukaryota > Metazoa > Arthropoda > Insecta > Hemiptera > Pseudococcidae > Pseudococcus > Pseudococcus longispinus. The sequence continues at coordinate 24,765 of FIZU01055508.1, forward strand.
AACCATTCGAGTCAGTTCTGCAATAACATTATGATAAATACGTAGATACATTTATTTGTATTTAACAATTTTCAATTCGCTTACTTCGATATTTACAGGTATGAAAGATTACGTATACAAAATTCAAAAGAACACATTAATACAAAAAATACAAGTATAAAAATTCGCATTTCTCAACATAGTCGAACGCAATTACTTTAATCACACACATCAAAAAAAAAAAAAAAATGAAAATCACGATGAAACCCAGCCGTACTACATATGCAAATATTCGGAGTATTTTTTCACCTGCGATGACGCAAATAATACATTTCATATAGGTATTCAAGTTTCCATGATCTCAACGTCTTCATTAGGAAGCCTAGAAATACACGATAAATTAGAAACCGCAGTAAGTATAAAAATAAACGTACCAACGACGAATTATACTTACTCCACAGATGAGCAAGTTGACGTATTCAAGTTAACCGAATTGATATTATTATTATCTAAATCAGGTCGATCAGTGATATCTGTAATTATAACGGAAGAACGTTGAGGATATTTTTCTTCGGGTGGAATTTTCACTACGTTCAGGTATGATATTGGCGGTCTCCATAATACCAAGGCAGTACTAGGCTTTTCACTGAAATAGAAATTTCAAATTGAGTACAAATACCTAAATTTTACACTGAATAAATGAATATAAATAAAGTATAATTATACTTGATTTTATTACTCACATAGGAATCAGAGGTTCTGGAACAATACTATCGATATCTTTACTCAAATTTTTGAGTTCATCACAAATGACCAACTGTGGTTGAGAATTTTTTCCATTGGCACTTTCAGGTAGTTCATCATCCATATCTTTCTCATCTGCCTAAAAAAATTAAACATATTCATTACATCAACATTTCAACAACATATTCATTACATCAACATTTCAACAGACTTCATGTATTTTTTCGATGATAATGACATAACCATCTGATAACTTACTTCAACTCGTGAGAAATTTTCAGCACGATGAGCAACAAAATCATTACTTATGTGCATACCACTCATTCTAGCAGCCATTTTTTCTTCAGTTATGAATATTTTATTGGGCTGAGGCTGACTATAAACAAAAATTCAATACGTTTCGTGAAATCAGTTTCACAACAATTTAGATAACGTTAAAATAATGCAAACTTACTCTTCACTTTCAGGAACTAAAGACTTTCGTTTAGTTGGAAGAGATCCACTCTGTCTATGACTAAAATTAAAAACGCTTCCAACTGGGTAGGTTGGTGTTGGTGTACCAGTAAATCTAAAAGAAAAACGTTTACGTTGAGAAATTTAAATCATAAAATTATGTCAATTATACGTAATTGATGTCAATTTACCTGACTATATTGGAAGTCACACAGCCGTTTGGAAAAGTCCATGATGTCTTGGTTGATGGAACTTCGGGAAATACATTGTAATACTGGGACATTTGTAATGGTAACTGATATGAGTTATATAGACTATTGTTGTTGGTGTTGTTATTGTTGTTATTATTATTATTATTATTATTATTATTATTCCATTGCGATTGCATGGCGATTGATTGATGAGGTTCAAATATTGCTGGTATCGTTGACTGAGGTTGATATAACAGAGAAGATTGCTGAACGATCAGGGGATTGGTGATCAAGCCCGGCGTCAAGTTCATACTTTCTATAAATAACAAAATCACATTCAACTGCGTTAAATTTTGATCGTTGAAAATAGTTCCAAAAATGTACCTTTATAAAACAAGAAGTTGAAATGATCGAGAAACAAAAATGAAGGAATCAAATTAATATAGCTTAAGAATTGATGTTGTAATAATATTCAGACGGTTAAAAAGTTGATAGCATTGGAAATATTACTTACTTTACGATTTCTCGAATCTCAATTCGAAGTAGTTCTTATCACAGCAGCACAATATCTTTTCGTGAACAGCTGAACACTACGATGGGTTTTCTTTAAACAAACCAAATGACAAATGCCTAACCACAAAACTGCACACTAATTCCGAAATTTAGTGAAAAGCTGGCGCATTAACATACGCGAGATTGCAAATTTTAGTTCGGATTTAAAATTCTAATTTCTAAATGAACATAGAATACTCACACTTGAGCACTTGAGACACACACAAGCAAACGGAATGTGGCGAAACAGTGTTTTCCTAGTTAGTATGTTACTGTCTTATCGATTGGCGACCGAATAATCAACGAATGCATTGATTAAATGAAATACGTTGACGATTTTGTTCAATAAAAGAGTTGAATATTTTTTTCATAGATAGATAAATTTTTAATATTGCTTTATTGTAAAGAAACAACATTAAAAAGAAATAAATACGAAAATAACTTGCGTTTCGTTTCGACAAATGTTTTTTTAGTTCTCAAGTAAGCAACACTGATACCGTGAAATTCAAGTTTGTAGCAAAATCGCGCAAATGCGAGAATATTCTGGAAATGGATTCGGCTACACTTCTTGACTTATGCGAATAAAGTGGTATAAACTACAAAGTGACGGGGTTTATCATGAAAGTTCACGGTGCGATGAGACGGATGAGAACGCGATTCGATTGTGCCGTCATTGATTGTTTTTTCAGCTGTTCTAGTCATTGTGTTAATGCATACGGATAGATTTCTTTTCAATATTTCGAGAAATGAAGCATGCAAAGTTCAAATTAGTGAGATTAGGTGTACATGAGTTGATTTAGGTGTTAGAGAAGCGATGTGTCTTAACTGACATGTAAACTACTTATTTAAATAAACTAGGTAGGTAAACTTTATGTCAAATAACTGTACAATTTGGCCAAAAAAATGTTTTTTTTTCTTTCTTGATTTTTCTGAAAAATTTTGATCCCCTACGTTACCTAACTAAGAAGCTCGTGAATAAAAATTACAATTTTTAGTTTTTCAGGTGAAAGGAATTGATATTTGATTAAAAATGGATAAAAGTTCTGAAAGAACTGTTTCAAGTCGAGAAAAAATTTACGAATACGAATCCGTTGATTTAACGAAGTACCTACCTATTCATTTTAAAAAATGAGTAAAAAATGTGGAAATATTTAATTTTATTGTTCCGTTTGTAATTGTATTACAGAACGTTTCCGGAATGGAAATCACCCCTTCTCTCTGTCAATTATATGTTCATACAAACGTACCAGGAATTAATTAATGCGAAGAAAAAATTAGACGAAAAAGAAAAAGAAGTTGAATTTCATAGTACAGAAATGACAAATAAATGGATCGAATTAAAGAAAAAACAGGAAGATTTTCTCAAAGATGTGCAAAACTACAATAAATTTTTCATGGTCAATTATTTTTTATAATTATTAATTTATTAACCCTTAAAGTGTTCCCTGGGGTCCGTACGGACCCCACGCGATTTATTTTTCCTGTAAAATTCCAATAAGTGGTAACACTGAGCTGTGATATCGCGACTTTGTTTGGGGTTAGTGGTAGTAAAAAAAGAACATACCGATCATTGTTCCTCTCTCTCGTTTTGC
>FIZU01055535.1:0-10202 GCA_900064475.1 Pseudococcus longispinus
TACATTATTTTGACACCAAATAACATCTTTTGTGCCGTCAGCTGTTTTAATTTTCGAAAAAAAGCCAAAATCATTCCACCCTAGTGTCTACTGGTAGTGAAAGTAGTGATTTTCAAAATGATAATTGACAGTAGTGAAAAATTAGTGCATTTGGTCGAAATTCTAATAAAGGTGGCGAAGAAATCGAAAAATAGAATTAATATCTAATACTAAAATGATGAAATTTCAATTTTTGATTTTTTTAAAGAACTTTTTTCTTTATTTTGAAAAATTGACCATTTAGTCATGTTTTTTAAAGGAGTGGTCTTTTGAAAGTTTTTTCAAAATAATTGAAAAAAATTGTGATTTTTGAAAAAAAAATCCTGTAGCTAGATTCAAAAAAATTTATACTCACGTATTACGAGTATGTCGCAATATTCACAAATTTTCATGAAAATCAGTGAATGTAATGCTAAAATGGTAAGAAATTAGGCAAATTTTAGAAAATGTAAAAATTCTAGCTGTTTTTACGAGACTTTTGTCAGATTTCATGATTTTTTTGATCGTTTTTATTAATTATTTCGGGTAATTTTTGTAAAAATTTCGACAATTATAACATTTTCGACGACTTTTTATATTTTTTTGATTTTTTTTTCATATTTCAGATTATTTTTATGAAAATGATAAGAATTTTTACGAGATTTTTTACCGTTTTCATGATTCTTTATTCTTTTTTAGATTGTTTTTTATAAATTTTAATGAAAATTTCAAGAATTTTTCCACATTTTTGACGATTTTGATAATATTTGATCCGTGATGTTTGTCAACATCTTCGACGATTTTCACAATTTTTTGATAGGTAGTTTTTCATATTTAGAATTATTTTTGTAAAAATTCCAATATTTTTTACAAAATTTTCGACTATTTTCTTGATTTTGTATCCATTTCTACGATATGTTCACCGATTCTCGTAACAATTTCAAGCGATTTTGTCATATTTTAAAATTATTTTTACTATGTTTGCCCTGATTTTTATATAAAAGTTTTGATCATTTCAACATTTTCATAATTTTCCAAGCCCAAAAAGTCATCCATGGATAACAAAATTTCTCTACTCCAAAATGCAACACCAAAATTTTTCCGAGCCCCCTCCCCCCTCATAAGACATATCCAGATCAAAAATAATTAGGATTGGCGTTTGTTTGGTCTGATTTTGTTTACTTTTCCGCCTATTCTGGGTCTGATTAGTGATTAGCATCCTTAAGATCCAGGTCAATCTTGATCGTTTTGATCTTGAGATCTACTGAAAGAAAATGTATGAAATTGGAATTACATATAAATTAGCCTAAAGCAATCTGAAAAAATATCAGATGTAATTTTTGATCAAGTTAAGTAGATTTTTGAAAAATGATACTCAAGATGGTCAAAAATTGTTTAAACTGACTAAATTTTGAAAAATTTGTAAAATTTATTAAACTGTTTTCGAAAAATTTCCTGAGTTAGAAAAAAAGTATTATTTTTAGTTACAAAATCGTACCAGTTTTGTAAGGTAAAAACATGACTTGAAAAATCGGAAAAAGTTTTTCTGAAAAATTTGAAATTTGGCGTTTCAGGGTGTAACGTTTTATTCAACCTGGTAGAACAAATCGATAATTTGTGGGTATCTCTCTCATTAATTTTCTTGAGGATTATCTGCGGCAAATTATTCCTTTTTGAAAAATATTAGTCTGCAAATTTCTCAATCTAATTTTTACCTTCCCCCCGCAGTTTTTTTGATCAAATTTCGTTTTTGAAATACATGTTTTTCAGTAATAGGTACATTTTCCCAAAAATCACTAAAATTATCAAAAATTGCCGATATTATTTTCGAACTACCCCCAAAATATCCAATATTTCAAATTTCATCAATTTTTATTTGATAAATTTCAAAAGGGGTAAATGGAATCGTCCTTCAGGCAAAAAAAAATTAAGACTATCGTAGTTTCGCTCTCACCCAATTTCTTATTTAAAAAATTGTTATTGAAGGTCTTGATGACAATTTTGTATAGTAATCAATTTTTGGTGACATTTGAAAAGTGTTGTCGAAATTGCAACACACCACGTCGATTTACTATACGGTTGAAATGAAAATTTGTAAAATGTCGTCTGCAAATCCACAATCCAGAGGCATTTTATCGACATTTACCGAATCGATGGTCGAAGGAGATTCAGAAAAATTTGATCGAATTAAAAATTCCCGTCAATAAAATAACGTAATGAAAATAGATAGGTAACATTTGCAATATATTTAAAAATGATAATATTCTCAACAAGCCTTACACGTAAAAATTAAATTTAAAAAATGAAGCTACGATACAGTAACTGAAAACGTGGACTAAAAAATGCACCAAAACAAGGCGCAAGTTCGACAGCACCGTGGACCATGCAAGAATGTGTAGGTACGTAAAGTGGCAATGCAATAGTCGATATGACTTAATCGTTCAATAACGAGTAATTCTTATCGGTTATGTGGACGCTACCGGTATCACACGGTATGCTAGGAATGTGGCAACCTTGAGATGAAAATCCCTGCGAAAAAAACCACATCATTGTTTATGGTTAGCTATTTCGTAGGTAAGAAGTCGAAAAACTCCTAAGGCGAGATATTTCAACTGAAATACAATACCTTGTACTCGGGTACACTCGGAGCGGTTACTTTTTTACTCGAGGGAGATGCGGAAACGAGTAAATTATCCAAATCAGACGACGAGCCGACACTTTCGGTACCGTCGAGCTGCTCTGCTCCATCTCCGGTATGTCGAAGCGACGCCAAAGAATCATCTAACAAAGGTTCGACGTTGAAATCGTTCGAAGCGAATGAAATCAAATCGTCGGTTTGACTGTTATCGGTGCTATGATCGGAGAAATCGAAATCGTAGCTTAGGTTCGATGATGTACTACTGTTCAGCAGATGGCGAGGGATAGATGATGGTGGTGGAATTTTAGGACTGCCGAAAGTCATCCAGTCTTCGGGTTTTTTATTTGGTGGAATTTTTGGTGGATTCTGAAAAATAAAGGTGGTTCGATGAGAATGGTTTTCGTATGATGAGATGTGAGGAAATGGCCGAAGAAATACTTACAAAAATGAACGAGGTATTTTGAGGTATTTCGAAAGTTGGATGGTCGTCGGATTCAATTAGCTCGCGTTTCAGTTTTAATGGGTACTGAGATGTGATGATTTCGACGCCATTTTTGATGTCATCCTATAAAGAAAACATTCGAATTAATTAGAAGTTTTCCCCAATTTTCGTCGAAGGAATTGAATATAATGGTAATATTTTTCATTACTTTGAATTTCAATATTTCGTTTTTAAATTCTTCGGCCTCGGTGAAGAAATTATCCTGTCGTTTATTTAATTCGGCCAGAGTAGATAGGTGTTCGTACATTAATTGCATATTCTGAAATGTAAGAAGATATTTTTGTGAAAGATGAAAACTTTCAGCTATAATATTCGTTTATTGATGAAATCCGGTTCAAAAAATCAACCAGTCTTACTTCACAAATGACTAGAGCACACTCCCAGGTACTCGTGGAAATAATTTCTCCGCCCATATACTGCTCGAACTCATCTTGGGTCATATTCAGCGACTCAGCACCCAAATTCTCAATGAAAGAAACAGCACAACACTGCGAATAGAAAGAAAAATGCGTAATTATTTTTTGCCAATATGAAGAAAAACATATTAAACCATAATACCAACCAAGTTAGTAAAATAATATCCATCTTCGCCGGTCATCAGGCGATTAGCGTTACAAAACCTGGTAATGTAGTTGATATTACTCTTGAGACGACAAGGATTAGTTTTCAGTACTACGAAAATCAAAGAAGGTAGGAATTCGTCGGCTGATGCAGGACCACCGACAGCGTGCTGCAATAACTCGAAAATATTCTTGCAACATTTCACAACACAGTTCAATTTATCTTGGGGAGCTTTTACCGAATCCATGTTCAATAATTCTGTTCCAAAAAACACACGAAATGAGTAAATCGTAGACTTAATTTGAAAATGAATAAACACTGTGACTTTACCTAACATCGAAGTAAAAGCTAAATCTCGAACGCTGGGATTCATTTCATCGATATGGCAATCGAGATGAGTAGCATTGACCCAATTTAGTTGACGAATTCTGCAACGATGTAACGAATTGATAGTAAAAATGTATTAATCTGTTGTAATTTTTTCGTTTGTTACAGATTGGTAAGTACCGTTTCTGAATAATTAGATCCATTTCTTCGTCGTTGGTGAAAATAGGACAGAAAAGGACTTGGTGCAACAACGTCATTGAAAATTTCTCCACATAATTCATCAAATTTTCCTTCTGTTCTAAGCTCAAATCTAAAGTACACGAATCGTGGTAAGATTTCAAGCGAGAATTTTAAACCCCTGATGTATTAGTAAGAATACAAACCAGCGTAAGATTTAGAAGTATCCATACGTTTGGAAAAAGCTTGATAAAAGTTCTGCGTTCTCATCGACAGATCGTCAATGGTTAGTTTGAATTTACACCCTAGTTCAACGTCGCTGTACATTTTCCTCAAATACGAATGAATACATTTATACGTATCGGTTTCTACCGTAGGTCCCATATCCAAAAACAAAGATTGAGCTATTTCGCGTAATTTCTCGAGCTCGTGTGGTGTATCGGAGATAGAAAACATGTTTATTAAATCCGACTGCAGATCGTCTGAAAACAAAAACGCTTACATTAGGATTCATTTTTGAGTTAATAATGTACTCTAGGAAAGCTTACCAGATCTATCGAAAGTTTTTTTGTTGAACCTGAAGGATCTTAGTAGTTTATTTTTCTTATCCGACGACTGTTGGTATTTCTTTGGATCTACGTTGGAAAACAAAGGCGAATGTGTAGCCTGATCGGTTGCTGGACGATTGGCGCTATAATAAAACGGAAATTAGGATATTAATACGTTTAGTCTGATAACACTATCGCAGATACCGCTCAGTAACTGATATTTAATTCGCCATATGGTTCTATAAATACGTGTCGTTTTCATAAATCATTTTCTGTTGTGTACACGAAGAATAGTTTAAATAATCGTGTATCGTAGGTGTTAGCATCGCCATGCTGAATACTTACGATGTGCTACCGTGTAGTTGTTTTCTTTGTAAGTGTTCTCGATAGCATTTCGAACAGAATCCTTCGCATTGAGGAGTTCCATAGTAAGTGCATCCCGATTTATTACATCGTAAATCAGCCTCCTCTATGCGAAGAGTAGCTCGTCTGTAGGTTGACATCCTTTCGATAACGTAGAAATTACGCTGTCCCGGTGGTCAGTTTAATCAATTCGCGATAACATCGTACCCTTTGATGACGGTTTTTATATAATTATACGGAAATTTATGATTCACTTTTGGAATTTCCGACCAAAATACCTAAATTCAGATGATTATTATCAGTGTTAGTCCGATATTTTGATTATCATTCGACTGCGTCACAGCGAAATTTGTTCAGAAAATTGAGACAACGGTTACAAAGTGTACGTTAAAGATGGCGACTTGAGACTTCATGTTGTATTGGAAATGCATTTTTTTTGAATTAAATGAGATCGAATTGCATTTTTTTTCGGTATTTGAATATTATTCAAACATATTTAATGTAATTTGCATAAAGTAATGTCGTTTGATTATGTTTTCTTAAATTATGTTGAGTTTCTTCGAAATATTCAAGTATTAGGCTACTTTACAAAGTGTACCAACCGTGGACTACCTAAGTAAACTTAGGTACACATAAGGTTCACTTTTCGTGAAAACCGTTGGAATTTTTTTCCTCGTCAAAATTTTCGTGAAAGTGATTCAGTTTTGTGTCTGAAATGTTTTGTAATGTTTTCGTTTTCATTTTTATCCTAATTATCCGCCCGATTATTTCAAAATCGTTATATTTACATCGAAAAACGTGAAATTTGGAGCATCTTTAACCGAACTGTCGCATCTGTTCATGTTCGCGAAACTCCCACGCATTGTAACTGGTAAGTGCACTTCTTGAAAAAATGTTGTCGTCAAAGATAAAGGAGAAAAATATTGATAATAATGATTTCTTTGTAAACAAATTTGCATTTTACAGTCGTACATTGACAGTGGCAGCTGCGAATTTCAATGATTTCACTTCATTAGTCATTCTTTCGCTACACATATATGGAACAATGCATCAATGAATGTTTATAAACTCGAAGAAGCTGTTTAATATGAAGACCTGTGTCGTGTAATCATCTCCAAAAACGTCGATCCTATACTAGTCAACTGTTGGAAAAAATCTAGTAAGACACAATGACTGATTTCCTCTCATCAGCTTTCGGCTACCTGAGTAATTATTCGGAGCAAAGCAGCGGAGTATGTTTGAACGGGGTGACGGAAATTGGAAATTATAAACTACGTATCAAAAAAGTCATAGCTGAAGGTTAGTTTTTTATTCATGTTTTTACACGTGCGTTTCGTGTAAACCTAGTTTATGATGTAAGAGTGGTATTTTGAATTTGGTACGTATGCTTCAGGTGGATTTTCGACTATTTACGCCGCGCAGAGTTTAGATAACGGCGAAGTGTATGCCTTGAAAGTACGTATACGTTACGTGTATTCGGTGAAATATGTATTTAATAAGATCGCTAATACGAATTATTTTTTTTTAGAGAATATTGGCCGGTGATGAAGAAGCGAATAGGAATGTTATGAAAGAGATCCAGATATTTGTATCCTTTTGTTTCTAGTATAAACGTAGCGTACGCTTTTATGTAAAATAGTATAAGAAAAGTAGCTGCAAACAAAGTACCGTTAACAATACGTTACTGTTATACCGTAGCTAATTGATTTGTAACGTGAAATACGCCGAGTGCAATTTGTCGTACGTTGTAATGAAAATTTTTCTTAATACTTCGCGCTTCAGAGAAATGTATCAGGACATCCGAACATAGCGCAGTTCTTAGCTTCAGCATTTATCGATAAAACGCAATCCTCCCATGGCCAATACGAGTATATGATTTTGATGGAATTATGTCCCGGTAAGCGAAAAATAATAAATGTAACGATGAAATCTTCGGGGAATTAATTTTATTTCCGTTTCAGAGGGAACTCTGGTAGATATCGTTGCATCGAAATCAGCTGTCCTCACGGTGGATTTAATCAGTATTTTATTTTATCAAGTTTGTTTGGCGGTGCAGCATTTACATCAGCAAAATCCTCCGATTATTCATAGAGATTTGAAGGTAGATATTCGAAATTTTGGGAACGGGTTTCTTCGATTGTGTAATATTCCGGATTCATTTCAGTTGGAAAATTTCCTCTTGGGAGAAGACTCTAAATTGAAGTTGTGTGACTTTGGTAGCGCTACTACAGACGTGATAACGCCAGATGAAAGTTGGTCTGCCCAAAGAAGAGCTCTTCTCGAGGATGATGTATGGATTGGTTTTCTTTCAAATGGGCGTGGAAGAGAGAATCGAAGTTCTGATTTGATTTTTGGTTACAGATCGCTCATTGTACTACGCCAATGTATCGAGCTCCCGAACAAGTGGATACGTGGAGTAATTACGAAATCGGCGTACCTTCGGATATCTGGGCGTTAGGATGTATTTTATATATGCTTTGTTTTAAGAAGCATCCGTTCGAAGATTCGGCTAAATTAGCTATTTTAAATGCCAACTATAACATTCCATCGAACGACGCTAAGCATAGAGTTTTTCATAATATTATTAGTAAGTTATTTTGTTGTTTTTTTTCCCCTCATTTTGGCAGTCGTGTAATATGACATCATCGTGCGCTGTTTTTATAATTCGCAGAGGGCTGTTTGAAAGAAAATCCGCGTAATAGATACAGTATTAATGATTTATTAGAACAAGTCGCCGTGATCGCTGAAACGAACGGATTCAAATTAAACGAACCGTTGAAAAAATGGAGTGATATTATCGGAAAAGGTTCGTAACACGAAGAAAATATAATTGTACTTTGAGTCATATTTTAACGACGTGTTCGTATTTAGAAGAAGAATTCGTCGAAAGCAACGCAGATATTTTAGATACGAATCAGCAACAATCTAGTCAGTTACCATCGCGTAAATTTAGTTCCACTCCGAGTCACGCTCCAGTTCCTCCGTCAAGGTACGCGATCAACTCCTGAGATGTATATTTAGAACGAGATCTTGAAATTTTTAATAAAATCTACGATGTTGTAGGGAAGAAATAATGCCGAGGAAATCTTCAATTTCGGCTCCCGGTGGTGGCCCGTTTGGTGGCGGTGGCAGTGGCTTGTTTTCTTCCATCAAAGGAGGAGCCGGATCTTTGTTTAAGAATATTAAAGATACATCCACGAAAATGGTGCAATCGGTGCAATCGTCAGTATTTTTGTCTTCCCGAGTAGAATATGTCACGATTGAAAGATGTAATCGTTAATTTATTATTACTACAGAAGTATATCTCGATCAGGAGTTGACATATGTTACTTAACGTCTCGTCTGGCGGTCATGTCATATCCGGGCGAAGGCCTAGAACTGACGACGAATAGCAATTGCGCCGAAGATGTTCGTTTATTGTTAGAATCTAAGCATCATTCCACACATTATTCGATCTACAACGTTTCCAGAAGATCGTACCCGAATACGAGAATAGGCAAAGGAAGAGTAAGTTTGAAAGTGGCTTAAGAATAGATAAAACACATAATAAGTTCGAAGTTTTAATGTAATATTTAATGATTTTTTTTATTCTCAGTTGGTGGATTGTAATTGGAGTATTTCTAGGCGAACACCTTCGTTGTATTCTTTATATCAGTCGTGTCAAGATATGTACTCGTTTTTAGAAAAAGATAAACGCAATGTGTGCATTGTTAGTTGCATGGTAGGTATTCTTCATGTAGTTATTGTTTAATTGCGAACGGTATTTCGAAGACTCGGCAGGAGTTCGGAATTTTTTGATGATCTTAAAATGAAAAGAACCTGTTTAATGTGAATTAATTACGAAGTTGATTAATTAATCGGTTTTGAGGTGGAAAGAGAGAAGGGAAAGGGAATGTGTGTTTTTCAAAGGTGAAAGAGGATTGCCCAATTTCATCTCTTTGTCTCGTTTTTTACTTCTTAATTTTAAAATGGTCGATTTTAATTTGTTTTTATCATTTTTTAAAAAGAAAAAAAATTACAATTTTGATCAAAATTAATTTGATGATTTTTTTCATCTGCTTAAGTTTCGTTCATTTTCAATTTTTTTTCATTTTTTATGATTTTTGTAATTTTTCTCACGTAGGACGGTAAATCAAGTTCGGCTGTGTTAGTTTCTGCATTCCTAATGTTTGTTGGCTTCGTCGCGAAACCCGAAGACGCCCTGCAAATGTTCGCTGTCAAGAGAACGCCACCTAATTTACAGCCTTCCGAGATGAGGTAAGCTATAAAGTAATAGAACGAATCTCATCGACGGAATAAAATTCTATCGCATCATTTCTGCTCTATTTTTCAGATATTTGAAATATTTTTGCGAGATTTTGAAGAAATCATCGGATCAAGGGTGTTACCCTATAAAATTGGCATCTGTTACCTTGCAACCGGTTCCGTTGTTTAATAAGAATAAGTACGTACCTTTGAGGGGAAAATATTAAGAATTTATGGCGAACTGAAATATGATATGTGTTTTTTTACAGAGATGGTTGCAGACCCTATGTTGAAATATATCAAGGCGAAGATAGAGTTTTGACAACTCAACAGGAGTACGAAAAAATGGTGCTGTTCAACGTTTCACATGGAAAGGTACGTATTAATTGACCTAGAAAATTGGCAGGTTTCTCTCTTTACCAGAGTCGTCCATGTTGAACGATTATTGAAATGAGAAGTCAAAGTTTTTGGAAATTTAATATTTGAAGGAACCATTTAGTCTGCAGTCCAAGTGGCAAAAAGTGCTCTAGAAATCGAATTTGGCGGACTTTTTTGCGGACCAAAAAATTCTGCTGGCTTTTTGTAAGTATAGGTCCAACATTACAGAAAATACGTATTTTGGATTTTCGTAGTTGCACAATGGGGGGAGGGGAGGGCTAAAAACCCCCAATTTTCAAAGTGGCTCCGGACCAAAAAATTTTTTCACATTTTGGTAGTGGATACTTCCCTCACTCCAAATATATGTTTACTTCATTCGGTCCGCTGACAATGGGGAGCTAGTGCCCCTTGAACGCGATTTTTAGCCAAATTTGGCCATTTTTAA
>FIZU01055539.1:0-11349 GCA_900064475.1 Pseudococcus longispinus
GAAGAGTGGATCTATCTTCTTTCTAAGTTCAATTATCTCTAAAAATTTCTTCAAGTCCAAAAAAGGCTGACATAGTGTCCAAAAGTCAAGTCCGACAAAATGTCTAAAAGTCAGCACTATCTCAAGAAAAATTCTGCCAAGTTTCCAAATGTCATTGAAAAATTGTTTTCAATGAATTTCATGAAATTTTGAACAACTTTAACAACATTTTAGACAATTTTTTTTACATAATCTTCAGTGATTTTTCACACCATTTTCAACAATATTTTATTTTGGACATTTTTGAAGAATTTTAATTATTTTTGAAGCATTTTTGACGCTTTTCACGACTTTTGGACATTTTAAAGAGTTTTTCATTTTCATACGAAATTTATACAAGTTTTCACATAATTTTGGTCATTTTAAAAACTGGAATATTTCATAAAAATCTTAGAAAATGTTGCAAAAGTGGTGAAAAAATCATAAAAAAAAGTTTGAAATTATGTAAAATCTGGTAAAAATAAATATCGCGAAAATCATTGAAAATTAGGTAAAAATCACGAAAAATTTGTGAAAAATGTCCAAATGTGAAAATTGTTTAAAATTTCATAAAAAATTATTAGAAATTATAAAAAATTGAAAAGTGGTGATTACATCACGAAAAATGTGATATTTTTTAGTTTTACAAAAATTTTGACAGTTTGTACAACATTTTGGACATTTTTGACGAATTTCCCGTAATTTCAACAACATTTTCCACCATTTTAATAAAATTTTCAATTGGCTTTTTTATAAATTTTTCATTTTTTTACAATATTTTAAATATTTTTATGAAATTTCCACTAGTTTTCACATCATATTGATCATTTTTAACGACTTCTTTTCCATTTTTGCAACAATTTCAATAATTTTGACGAAAATCCCACCAATTTTCTCATTTTAGTAATTTTTGACACCTTTTATGTACCTATCTACTCGTACTTAATATTTACTATTTTGAAAAAAATTATTCAAAAAATTTTTCTATCGTGTTGGATATTTTTTCTCTCCTCCTCCCCCTTGAAAAATTCGCTCGTTACGCTCCTGCATGTTCCTACCTCTTGTCTACATTTAAAATTAAAGATGCTGAAGAGGTTCCAAAATGTCGAAATATTTCTTTCAATTTTAGAAGTTTTATGCCCCCCCCCCTATAAACTAGTTTGAACGAATTGTACCTGCCCACCGCTCCATTTTATTTTACGAGTTGCAACTTGTAAAAAAATGGACACTTTCAATTTCCACGAATTTTCCCCTTCAATTTTAAGGGTCGGCAAATTTTCATTTATATAAAATAATTAGAACCTTTGATAGAACACTGGACATTTTTTTTTACAGGATAATAAACCATCTCTAGCTCCAAACGCTGGTTTAATTGAGCAAATGAAATACTATTTTATTAGCCCAGTATACTTCATATGTAAATTGACTATACCAGATTGGCAGCACAGTGCAATATTCAAATCGTACTTATTGACGTTCATCATATCCTTAATTTGGATATCTGTGTATTCTTATATCATGATTTGGACCATTACTGTGATAGGTTTGTTGAAATTAAAATTCTCAATACCTACTCCTATAAGTACGTCAAAATCGAATTTCTACAAATACTTATCCATTATTACTGTTTAGGAGAGATTTTAAGAATACCCAGCACAGTAATGGGACTGACATTGGTTGCGGCAGGAGTCAGTGTACCAGATGCTGTAACTAGTTTAAAAGTGGTCAAAGAAGGTAAAACTTATATTTAATTAAATGTAGGTATTGCAAAGTTGAGCAAATCTCAATCTATTTGAAAATAATTTTCAGGGTATGCTGATATGGCAGTATCGAATGCAGTAGGAAGCAATATCTTCGACATATTAATTTGTTTAGGTATTCCTTGGTTCTTAAGAACTGCTCTAAGTGGAACTGGTAGTGAAGTTACAGTTTGCAGTAAAGGTACATTATTAACCATTGACAATATTTTAAATTTAATAAATCAATTATTCCGAATTTTTTTTCAATTTTCAGGCATGGTCTACTCTACACTGATGCTTCTATCTACTGTAGTTTTACTCGTAACAGCGATTCATAAAAACGGTTGGAAACTGGATAGAAAATTCGGTATCATTTTAATCATAGGATACGTTATTTTCATTACCATTGCGACACTTTATGAACTCCTGGGTCCTGGCATGGCCGGTGATTGCTGTTAAGGTGTTTGAAATGGGTTACTAAGTGTGATAAAATTATACACTGGCGGATTTTAATTCGAGTATCGTTACCGGTAAATTAAAATTAATTAATTACGAACCCAATACTTGAAGAATTTGCTCATGACATAAAATTAAGTAGATACCTGATAGTTTTGGGTCCAATTAATAAAAATATGTACCCATTTACTTAACAGCGTTTCTCGAATTAACCATATATTTTAATTACTTATTCGTAAATTTATATATACTGTATGTAGTTACAATGTAGATATTATTTTAGGTACTCCTGATTAAAAATCTGAAATAATGTATCGAAACTAAAATTGTAGATACATTTGTGGCAAATTTTGAATATTTTTTGTAAGTCTCGTGTTGAATAAAATGATTACAAATGGAAAAACAGGAAAACTTTCAAATTATTACACGCTGCTAGGTATGTATTTTTCGCCATAAAAATATGTCAGATCTCTTCATTACACAAATTGAAAATATTTCATTTTTATTTTCAACATTATACTTGAAAAAGTGATTCGGTCTCGAGAAGCAATCGAATTGTTTTCCTGTAATTCATCGAATAGAGAACCATAACGTTTTAAACGGTGTAAATTTTTCTTCCAACGTATCTCTGGTGTATTGGAATTTTTCTCGTATACCTCCTCGTTCCTCTAGTCGATTAGTAAACTACGTTTGATAATTTATAATTCGTTATTTATTTATTTTTACACGTTTATAAACGGATAAATGATTGGGCAATATTTCAAGATCTCTACTTCCTTTATTGGTGATTTTATCGCTATTGCTTTTTATTTTCTATTCTGTGATTATACGTATATGTTCTTCTTTGTTGATTGTTGATTTGTTTTAAATTGTTATGCTTTTTAATATTTTATCGAAACGTGTTCTTTAATTAATTTCTAAGACTGTAAGATATTTTATCAGGTTTAGATTCTTTCATTAATAAAACTTCTACGAGAAAAGAAATTCGGAAATGTTTCAGCTCAGAGAGTGAAGCGCGAAAAGGGCAAACTAAGCATTTATATTTGTATCTTTTTTTTCAATTTGTACTTCGATTTATAGGTTTTTCAATATTTCCGAACTCGTTCATTTTATGATAGATGTTTATTGCTTAAAACAGATGTATTTAAAATTACCCTTGGTTAGTTAGAAATAAATACCTATGTTTATAAAAATATTTCAAAGAAATAAAAATGATTTCGACAATATTTAAGTGAACTTTTGATTGAAATTTCGTTACTGGAATCGGAGAAAGTAATTAATTCAACGACTCGATGAACATTTTGAAAATTTATTTTTAAAAGGACATAAAAACCGACTTTAACGTAATAAAAAATAAGATTAAAAAAGGAAAAAATATAGTTTATCGATTCTGAACGAAGTTTATAGAATATCCACCTGTGTTTGCATCTTTAACCATTTGAAAGTTATTCGTCGATAGGCCGAATGGTCTAAGAACCATATTTCCGAGATCTTTCAATTTATCTGAAAGAAAATATAGAAAACAAAATTAATGAATGTGCATTCGCAATAGTAAGTTACTTTGGCTCTATTTACCCATCATTTCGGTTTTCATTTTTTCATTCCTTTCGTTAATTTGACTGGGTAATTTCTACGATAAAAAACAAACTCACACAGATTAGAACTTGTAGTGAAAATATAGATATTTTAATTACTCAATAAACGTAAATTTACCAATGTGGCAGCATAGGCTTCTTTATTAGTAGGGTCTAATTCCAAAACTTTTTTGTAATCTTCTAACGACTCATCTAATTTTTCTGTTTCTTCGTATAAAACAGCTCTTCTCAGAACCGCTTTCACGTAGGTTGAATTTAATTCAACAGCTTTGGTACAATCTTGAATAGCGGATTCTTTTCTTCCCTGAAAAATTATATCATTACTTTCACAGTTGCTCATACAATCGCTTAAGATAAATGTTCAAAAATACTCACTAATTTCTGTTTAGAGGCTGCTCGATTCGCGAACAGTATTGATCGATCATTGGTATACGACAACGGACATAATCTTAAACCTTTGGTATAAGTAATTATTGATTCGAGGTAATCACCTTCCTTGAATTGTGTATTTCCATCATTTTTAAACTTCAAAGCTTCTTGCAAGAAATTCTGAAAAAAGAAATATGAAAATTCGAACCAAAATCAAATTCTTGAGCACTTCGTAACGTACTTCTTTTTCTTCCGAGCTCAGCTGAGCATCTCTTTCTTGTAAACTTTCTTCGTCGATAAGTTCTTCTTCGTTGTCATCGGGTTTAGAGGATGGGTCACTTTCTTGTTCTGCTTCCAACGGACTAAGGTCATCTTCGGGTTTATCATCGAGCGATTCCGGAGATATGTGATTGGTTTGCGGATCAATACTCGATTGTTTCAAGTCTTTTGTAAGATCATCAACGATTTCCTCGTTGGTACCGAATGACGATGACATCACTGGATCAGATAAGCTAACCTGACCACAAATTGAAACACAAATAAGATCAATATACGAGTATTTGTTTTATGCTAACACTAGAGTTTATCGAATCGATATCCTAAGCGTAAATCTGTAGAATAAAATCGTAAAGAGATACCTTTTCAAAATGAACCTCAATTGGTGTATTTTCTTACGATAGTTGGATCGTTGAGATACGACGATTTTCACAACTATTTGTTACTTAAACAAATATATCAAGTTCGACATATGTTTTCGTAAATGAAAGACGAGTCTTTTAACACAAATTATTCTCGAACGACGTTAAAAAATTCGTGAAATTACTAGCTAAATTGAGAAAAATTATTGATAAAAATATTTTCGTTTATCATTGTATTATGTGCTATCGTAATTATACATTGCCAAGTGTTTTTTTCAATGACGTCATAATAGAATGAACCAATCACAATGTAGATTCAAGTGTAATGTAATCTAAAAAGGCGACAGATTTTTATTTTTATTTCAATTGTTTTTTTTTGCTAAAAGTGATTGATAAGACGATGTGTTAGTCATCTACTCATTTAAATTTTAAATAATTCGTTAATTAAAAGAAAGTCTAACGAGTTGAATAATTTTCTGGTTTGTTGACGTAATTCTTAATTGGTAAGTTTCACTTGAACTTCCTGCTTTATTTTATTGTACAAAGCTACTTTACTTCATTTTTTGTATGCATTAGAATTGAAATTACCGAATGAATATTCGTTGGATTTTGTGGTTATCCAAGAATCCTTCCATCGATACCGGAATGTATCACCAATTCACCATAGTTGACGTGAGTACCTAACTGAAATAATAAAGATACTGATATTTTCCTCAGAATATAATCTTGAAATAATCTAGGGTTGAAAGCAGCAGCGATGTGAGGTAAATAATGAATGTATAACTGTATAAGATGCTACTCTAAAATTGAAAAAATAACAATTTGAATTGAGATTCGTCTATGGTGGTATCTAATGTTAAAAGAAGAGAAAAAAATGATGAATTGGGAAACGATCTCGAGCAGTCAAATTTTAATTTTGTGAGTTGAAAATGATATTTTAAAATTCCACGAACTGAAAATTTCCATTTTCCTGTTCCGAAATGTGTTTTCTGTAGATATCTCAGCGCCATATCTACGAAATCTAAATTTGAATTTAGTATCCAATTCTACAGGTGTTTGGGAAAATTAACTGTATCAAAAAAAATTATACCTGTTTTAATTTTTGTATTTCAATTTCATCGCACTTTTAAACCGATATTTTCATTTTCTTCGACTCGAAATAGTTTTCCAGATTCACATTTCGGTTACCTCTCAGTCATCAAGTATTCTAAAATCCCTATAATCCAAATCAGGAACACAAACGAAATGGTTTAACCAAGTTTAACACGTTCTAACGTATTCAAATATCAACCACGACCCAAATCTTACCTGTACAGGGATCAGATTCATACCCATTTAAACTCCTAAATTTTCTGCCACGCCATTTAACATTTAGAAATAGTTTTATAATGCATTTTGCTAAACCCATGACCTCTTTACTCGCACCTTTGGCAAACTACACGCATCAAGTTCCGTATACGACGCTATAAAATAATAAATCGATTTAATACCAAACTTTATTCTCGTTACGTATGTTTAAAAATTACCTTAATAAAAAAATCATTGCTACGATATCGTTTCCAAAACGAAATAACAAGACGAACGACTGAACGTTTACCAAGTTATAGGTAGTTTTCCAGTTTCCAGTACCTTTTAACCTCGTCGAGAGAATAATAACAAAACTTTTTTAATTTCAATTCCATCCCGGTGTGACATTTTAGTGCAGATTAAGTCGGCTTAAGTATAAACAAATGAAAAAATTAACTTCTTAACAAGATTCATTTTCAATTTAAAACCCCAAACATCTTTCCATTAAAATCTTCCTCATTCCTCATTTCTTATTTTTTTTTGCTGCTGATTAAAAATAATACCGACGTGTTGGAAAAACCAAGATTTTTTTCTAGTGTGTCTCAAATTATTATTCGAATATTTTTATATGTTTTAAACTAAATGTTTCGTATTCGTATGTCATTTATTCTCGTCCCAAGTGTCGAATTTTCGAATGGATTTTTCAACTGTACGAGTTCAGACAATTTGACACTGTCTGTTCCTGTTTCTTAGCTATCAAATTCATTGATGGAAAGTGTGATAGGTCACTTACGTCGTAGACTGCCAGTCGATATTTTCATGTTGGCTCGATGTTTGACGAGATATTTCTGTACCTGTTTAATTGTTTATCAATGGAGAAAGTTTCCTCGAGGTGGTTTTGATCTTTGACGAATTTTATTAATCTAAATAATTTATTCGGAGGAAAAAATTATCTTATTTCAAAAGTTGGATGAAAGATTAAAAATGGCGTTACTCTATTTCTTAGCTCGTAACCAAACATGAAAATTAAAACACGAGGTATTAACCGAGAAAAATTAATAAATTAAAAACATCTGCTATTTTTAATTCATTCGACGTACGAAATAACGATGTGAAAATTATCCGCTTCAAGTTCACACATTCGGATACAATTTAATAGAATTTTTTACTCATGTAACGCGTATTATTTGTAATTTTATACGCAGCTTCACGTATCCAAAACGTTTTTCATTCGGATTTACTTAAGTTGATTAAATTTCGTGACTTGCGAATGAAAATTTTGAGAACGTAGACTAGGTTCCCGGGTAAAAGTAAAATTTTACGTCATACCGGGGTAAAAAGTTTGTCCTTTAGTTATTTGCAAAGGGATTGAGTTGGATACTGTAATAACTGACAGAGTTGATCATGCGCTTTTCCATAATGGATGCCCCTGGCTCAAACTCTAACAGTTTCCACGCTTTAGAGCCCCTTTACTGCGCGCTCTTTCGTTTCCCCAATGCTTCGTCTAACGCTTGTATATATTTTCCTCCAAACTTACAATCACTGTGAAACTGTTACTATTTTTTTTTACCGCCGAATTCTCCAAGACTAACGTAATTTTTCACTTCTCTATGTGCTTATTTTTCTTAAACCGAATTACGTATTTTTTTCCACCTCGGAGCCAAATTTACCTCGCGATTGTCGAATTATAGTGTTCCAAAGTGTAATATTTTTTTCCAATCGGTCTTGTTCCAGAGCAGCTGTTAAAATTCAATATGTTAATCACATCGTTACGCAAAAGGTTTATATAATTTTGTATCTATGTAATTTTTACGCTAGATAATTGAATCAAATCGTAGTTTAATTTCCGCGTACGAGCTTTTATCGCGTTTAATGTTTCCGATGAGCTTTGTGGCTTTGCGGTATGTAAATTGAGGGGTTTTTCTCGTCGTGAAATCTTTTATAATGGTGTCAAATTGAATCATATTCTCCGGAGTAATAATATCACCGTGTTTGTACATGACAACTTGACTCGAATCGGATATCGTCCTATAGTTCTGCTTCCCTCGTATTTCTATTTCGATTTATTTCCGTTTGATGGCTCGATTTTTCTCGTTTGATAATTTTTTTCCTCGAGCAAAGTGTGAAATTTGCGTAGGTCACTTATCTTGCGAAGCTGGTTTATCAAAACACATTTTTTTATAATTCTATTACGAATTTTGAGATTTTTTTTACCGTAAAAATGCTTTTGAAATGATATTTCGTCAGTTGCTTATCAAAGTTTCCTTTTTTTTAGTGCAAAAATACCCATTGACCAGTTCAAAATTTTTATGTGCAATTTTACTTAAAATGGGTATCTCCCTCGTCTAAGCATTTGCTCTTCTAAGTAACTCCACTCGATAATTTCCCTTTTACAAATCTTATCCCAGACAAAATGTGACCTAATATTATTACTTAATGTATAATTGAATTAAATTCGGTCCTGATTTGTAGAGACCTGTTGCTTGTTTTGGTTTTTTATACGGTGATAAATAATATAGCAGAATTCGTATACATGACGTCATATTGTCTCGCATACCTTACCCACACGAATCTGTATTTTTCGCATTTTTTTTTCTTCTTGCTGTTTCGTTAACGTCTCGTAAGCTTCTTTTGAAAAATGAGCCAGGTTAAGATGATATGAGACAGAAATACCTACTTATCGCGAGTACTCTGAGATTTCTGTCGTTTTCAAGTACCCACCTATTCACGACGTGGTTTTGAAAAGATGAATACCCGGTTGTTCTTTTCTTTTTTCTTTTTTTTTGAGTGAGTAGGTACTTGCGCGGATAAAGAGGACGCAAATTTTATGCTCCTCTGATTGCAACCAAATGAAATGGCAAAGAACTAAGAATGTGGTTTTATTGAATTTTTTTTATATAGGAGAAAAAAGTTTTTAATTTTATGGGAGATTATTCGAGGGTATGGAGTGTATGTGTGGATGAGTGGTTTGGAAAAAATTTCTTATGGAAGACCCCCTTCTAATACTATTTTTATTGAACGAGTTTCCTTGGCATTTCTTCAAGGGCATTGGGGTACCTAATTTAATGTCAGGTTATGAATTAATGGGGTACCACCCCTATCTCATTCGCAGACTTTCTTCCTTTTAAATTTATTTCAGCAATCCTATAATTAGAGCCAGAGGTTGTTTTATAATTATTTCAATGGTAGAGGTGAAATTTGGTTGGGGTTGGAATTGAACATTGCTTCGTTACATTTGTGTACATTGCATAGGTAATGTTTTTAATTAATGGATATTATTCTTTGGATTTGTGAAAACTGGTGTATTGAAAAATTTGAGAATTTTGCAATGAAACTAAAACGCTATTAAATAATAATAAAAAATTATATTGAAAACCGGAACTGAAATCGATATTTTCAACATTACATATTCGAATCGATGATTGAATAGGTACTTGAATCGATATTTTGAAAACAAAAATCGTTAATTGAATAATAAACAAAAACGGGCACTTTAAAAATTGAAAACGATACTGAAAACCGGGAACTGAAATCGAAATTTTAATATCGAATATTGAAATCGATATTCAAAAAACCGAAAACAAGGATAAAAAAATTTAAATTGAACTTCGTATTTAAAAAGTCGATTTTTCAAAATCGAGTTTACAAATCGATAATCGAATAATATTCTAAAGATTGAAAATGATACCAAAGCCAGATTGCATCGATATTCTAAAAATCAACGAACAAAATCGATATTTCAAAATCGACTACGTAAATTGATATTTTGAAACCCACAATCGTTAATCGAATAATAAACAAAAATCGGTATTCAAAATTGAAAACGATATCGAGAACCGAAACTGAAATCGATGTTTTAAGATCGAATATTGAAATCGAGACCCTAAAAATCGAAGACAAAAAACAAAAATCAAAATTGAATTCCGTATTTAAAAATCGATATTTCAAGATCGAGTATAGAAATCGATAATCGAATAATATTCTAAAACGAAAAATCGAAAACGAAGTCAATACTTCAAAAGCCAAAATTGAATCGACATTCTAAAAATCAACGAATAAAAATCGAAATTTCAAAATTTTAATCCTTGCGTTAGGGTGATATTGTTAGTCGATTATCACGGTTGAATCGAAAATCGTGTATTTTTTACTACTCGAAAACTTAATTAGTGAAATAAAAAAAATTTGAGTTGTAAAAAAATACACGTGTCAACTCGTCACCACGGATTTTCGATTCAACCGTGCTAATCGACTAATAATATCACCTTGACGCCAGAATCAAATTTTTAGCTACCGAAGTTAATTACAGCCCATTCTAGAGCGATTCCGAAATGCTGCAGAAAAGTCAACTTTTGCTGGAGGCTTCAGATCGCTTCGAAAATGGTCGTAATCGACTCGGAGGGTCGATTTCAGTATACATACAGATTTTCAGCATTTTATCACAAAATTTACCGTATTTGTAAAAAATTGATATCCAATGGGCCATTTTCACTATTTTCAAAAATTCGCCAAAAATCGAAAAATCAACTTCGGCAGCTCAAAATTTTGTTGTGAGGTCAGCATGACATGCTCTTCAAGTGAGCCAAATTTCAGCGCAGTCGGAGGTGACAAGTTGACAAGGTTCCCTTGTAAGTACATTTTTAGCTGATCAAAAGACGATATTATGGCATTATTAGTTTCAGCTGATCCTTCACTAAGAAAACCGAGAAATATTATACACACTAAAAAGTACTCAAGTCATTTTTGTATTCTTAATTACCTATCTCGTCGTTGGGGTCACTACTTTTATTTCAAGAGATTGCGTATACCTATATTCGCCAATTCCTGGCGTATCTAATCGTATCCCGTAGATTTTTACATGGAGAGTTGGATGGTGAATTCGTGGTCATCATTTCTGATCTTTTTCGTCCTCTGATGGACTTTCCCTGAATTCGCCCCTGTACCGCCAACATGAATATACCATTTTCCCGGATTTTGTGGCCTATATACTTCTCTTTTCGATGTTTGATATCTTCGACTATCGTTCTATTTTCTTCTTTCACTTTTGCTAAGACTGAGACGTTTGTTGCAAAATCAGTCCATGGTATTTTTAGCATTCTTCGATAACACCACATTTCAAATGCGTTCAATCTCCTTTCGCTATCCGCATTTATTGTCCAGGTTTCACTCGAGTATTTTAGCACAGTCCACACGTACAAGAGTGGGCGGAATCACTTTTTTTTTTATTCGAATCACGGATCACGGATCATG
>FIZU01055546.1:0-12769 GCA_900064475.1 Pseudococcus longispinus
CATTTTTGGTCAAAGTTGTCATTTTTGGTCAAAATTGTCATTTTTGGTCAAAATTATCATTGTTTTGTCAAAATTGTCATTTTTTTGGTCAAAATTCGTATTTTCCACGAAGAGCACCGTGGAAAACGTGACACATCCGCTCGCATTTGATGCGACGGGTGGTCAGTTTTCACGATAGATTTCGAGCGACATGATTTCGACCGATTGACTTTTTGGACTTGTAAATTCCATCACGCTGACTTTTAGACATTTTGTCAGGCTTTTTCGGACTTGAAAATTTCAAGATATCTATATTTGGTTTTTTGGCGTTGGAAAATTTTAGCGTTGTCAGACAAACACTTTGGAAATTTTGACGAAAAATTTTAGAATTCACTCCAACTTTTGGACATTTTGTCGGACATGATGACCATGTCCCCAAACCCTAGAAACATGGCCGAATATGGTGAAAATTCAATATTTTCTGTACGGGGAAGGGGGTGGTAAAGAAATTTTGAAATTTTCACAGAATGTAGTGTCTAAGTACAGAAAATATTGAATTTTCACCATATTCGGCCATGTTTCTAGGGTTTGGGGTGAGGGTAATGGTCTAAAAATGTTTTTGGGGTCGTTTTATATCATAACCAGGCATGGGCAAGTTCAGTTCATGAACGAGTCATTCACGGATCGTTCATTTTTCTTTACGTGAATTTGAACGATTTCGTTCATTTTTTTTTTTGGACAATGAACTTGAAAGATTCCGTTCATTTTTTTGGTGAATGAGTGAACTTTGCAAAGTTCGTTTTTAATTTTTCAATCATTGTATTTTAGTGGTGAGGTATTCTCACAATTATGTTATTTTTTCATTTTTTAAACACTTTTTGAAAATACGTAAAACGTTTGTACTCTGGATCAATTTTCACAAGTTTTGTCAAAATAATTGTTTTCGCCTAAAATAGGTCAGCAAGCATTGAGGTACAAAAATTACTCAATTTGGAGGTTATACTTGTGCATTGTATTAAATTTGTTAATAATATTTCCAAAAATAGAGTTCGCCAGCCTCCCTCATTGGACAGATTTTGACGATTTTTAGCATGAATCGAAGTCTGCGAATTCCTATCCGAAATTCTGTCACACCGACTTTTAAACATTTTGTCAGATAAAAACTTTAGACTTTTTGGACATAGAAAATTTCAAAGATTACGCTGACCTTCAGACATTTTGTCAGGCTATTTTAGACTTTCATGAACTGGAAAATTTTTTCAGATTTTAAACATTTTTTTTGACTTAAAAAATTTCAGAAATTCGTTGTACTTATATTTAAATTAAATATCTTGATTAAAAACACAAAAAAGCAAAATGAACGACAATGAACTTGAACAATTTCGTTCACTTTTTTTTGGCCCATGAACTTGAATGATTTCGTTCATTTTTTTTTAGTCAATGAACGTGAACGATTTCGTTCATTTCTTTGATGAACTGGCCCATGTCTGATCATACCCAACATTTTGGGTGAGTTTGTGAGGAAGCACGGAAAAGCCCTTTGGGCTTCAATTCTACTTCTCAAAAGTCTTTTTTGACGATTTTCCTATCTCAACAGCTTAATTAACGAGCAAAAACATATTTTTTTGAAAAATTTACCCCATTTTTTACTCTTATTGAAGAGCTCTTTTCTTCAAAGTTGCCTAAGTTTGATTTTTTTCAATATTTCTTTTCTGAAGTTCAACATAGGTCCTCAATTCTTGAAAATGAGCAAAAAAAATCGAAATAGCTCAATTTTTCTGAAATTGCAGTATATGAGGGATATCGACTTGAAACAAGCCCAGACATGATTTCTAGGCCCCTAGGTCATCTTGAAGAGGTCGTGGGTTCCCAAAATGGCGTCATTTGGGTATTTTTGGAAAAAAGGGGGAAAATGCCTAAATTTAGTCCAAATTCTGGTTGATGGTGTATTTTAGTGTCATTAATGATATATTTCAAGAAAAAAAATTTTCGATCAGAAATGACCCACTTGAGGGGGAAAATGGACGAAAAAATTTGTTTTTTACATTTTTGATGATGACGCACCACGATATCTAGTCCTACAAAAATATGGGCTTGTACATCTAGACTAAATACACAATATATATTTTTTTCAGAATTGCTTCTCTGAACGGGATTACCAAAATGGTCCTTGGAAAGCTTAAAATGTCCATTTACCCTTGAAAAAGTGAACGAAATTTTTTTCCAAAAATTCCAAAAATCACTCTTGATACTGACTACCATCCGTGCAAGTTGGAAAAAATTCGGTTGAAAACTGCTAAAAATAGAAATTTTTAACGAAAATCCACATTTAACCCCCCTCCCCTCTGAAGGGGTAAGGGTTGAGATATCGAGCTAAAAATTTTGTCACGGGGTTTTTAGGCCATAAGGACCAACTTTCACTGGAAAATTTAAAATTCGGTGCTCAGGGTCGAATCACCCCTCTAAACCCGGCTACGCTCTTTCGAACAAATTTGACCAAATTTCAACAATTTTTACGACAATTTACTGAATCAGCCAATTTTTAAAAAAAATCATTCAACGCTGAATAGAATTGAGGATTAAAAAAACAGAAAATACAATCTGAACTTTGAAAAAAAAAATCAACAGTCATTGGAATCGCCAACGTGCACCCGTGCATTAGATAATATTGAAACAATTTAAAAAATTCCTATTAAAATAATAAGCAGATAGGAAAAAGATTGTGGAAAATCTTAGGAAAATTGATTTAAAAAGGGTGCCTAGGCTCAATATGAATCATACGTAAAATCACACGCAACAAGTAGATAAGAATGGTATCGCAATGATGTATGACTCATGATGCAACGACGCTACTAAATGCCATTATGGACGAAATACCATTCGGAATGATCTAATACGAAATATATGCCAACATTTACACATTGCCTAGACCTACCCACTTCATAGTTCTACCAACGTTTGAAAAAAATACTCAAATCTACGTACATATTTTTAATTTATTCTCAAATGAGGTTCCCTTATTAAGATGAATTTCATATCAAAAAAAAATTTCAAAGGATTGATTGGATTATTCAAAATCATAACTAGGTCATTTCGAGTGGAATTATCGCGAAAAACTCATCTCAGATTCTACCTCCACCAATTTCATTCGATTAGTGAGTCAAAAGAATAAAACTTAAATTCGAGATAACTTTTGTGGCAACAAATCGATTCTAAAACCGTAGACTTTTTTACACCTCAAACGAAAAATAAAACTGCCAATGACAAAAGTAGGTAAAGACATACCTATTCTTAGCTCGAGATTTTTTTACGATCTCAATATCGAATAAATTGATCTTTAACGTTCGACGTTTGAAATTACGAGATAATAAAACAGTACTAAACGTCGAATGAGAGTTGGAACCGGCAGCAAAAATGAGGTGTAAAGCGTTCCCTCGAGTGTCAAGAGACATTTTTCTAAAAGATAAAGCTTCAAACGGAACGACCACCAACTTTGACGTTTTTCTCTCCCCATTCCGAGTCAAGCTAGTAAAAAAAAGTGGCATTCGTAGAAATCCGAATAAAAATACGCAATACACTCATCATATAAATGGATTTCAAGTACTTAATTGCAAAATTTTTACATAAAAAACTTCGCTTTGAAAAAATTTATCACTGTATTTATTACGTACATTTTTTATGCCTTTAGTCAATTTGCGACTAAGGAAAATAAACATTCGAAATTTTACTACTCCACAATTCTAAATTAAGTTGAAAAACATTCTCGAGTCTAAAATGTAAATAAAACGTAGAGGAAAATTATTAAAAATCGATTTCTTTTCCAATGTCGAGCCTGAGGAATTTAATTATCAAAAAAAATGGTTAATAAAGTTATCAGGTATTAAAATTGTATTTGGGTTTTCGTCGAATATTTTCATCTTTAGAAAAGTTTAATCGATATTTCAAATTTAATCTTTCCATTGATAGATTCAGCTGCGTCTGACGATTCCAAGGTAATTGGTGGGCTGTCCCTCGTCTTTGAACGACTCGAAAATTACAAAATAAAATAAAATTTTGAACCTTGAACGTACTTCTTGGATAAAATTTTCGTTTTCTTTTCATTTTAGCTCAATAAATTGAATAATTTTTACAAATGAGATAATAGATGGTTATTTTTAAAAGTTTAAAGAGATCAGAAGTGTTGCTTCACATTTCATTCTAAAATTGCCAAAGCTCGAGTGATGTTAATTCGCCCATTAGGTAAAAGTATTATTTTCCCAAACACCGTGAAATTACCTTCACCATTTTATTTTTAAAAAAAAAGGTACATCGAAGTATAATAGAACATTCGATCGTATTAAAATGGATTTTTTCATTCGTTTCATCTTTTTTTTTTTTTTAACGTGAACATATTCGATATTCCTTTTATTAGAATTAACAAGAGGCGGGATTTGGAATAAATTAAAAATATCCCGCGTGCTAGTAAACTAGTAAATACACGTTGACCATAGGGTACGCATCATCGACATTAAGAGGATTTAATTTTCAGCTTCAGTTGGCCAGCTCAGCAGCACGCATACACAAGAGTCCCAAACTAACCGGCTCAATGGAGGGATTGATTGGGATGACGTATTGTATTCGAATATGTTCGCGTATTGTTTTTTTCTTTCATCGTCATCATCATCGATGGGTATTTTTCATTTTTGTTGGAAACCAATCGTCGACGATAGATGGGATCGATAGGTATACCATGCGATGTCGCACGTTTTCCATCATAACGATTAATTTTCTGCTCCAGTGTACCAAATCTCGTATACGAGAATAATAAATTTTTCATGAAAATCCAACCTAGTTTACGAATTGGTAAAGCGAGAGTAATTCAATGGGTTTTTATTCCGATCCCCTTTCGAGTGAACGCGATGCATAATATGGGATGCAGAATTTCAAAATACAACTTTATGGGAGTTGTTGAGGCTGGGCCCGGAGGGGATTATTATTTAGTTTGGTATTTTCATCTAGTTGTTTGGCAATCAAATTTCATCGGTAATGTGGCGAATTTATCGTATTACCGATTCCAATGTATCAAATATTAATATGTAGGCCTACAGGTCCGTAGCTAGGATTTTTTCAATCAAGGCAAATGAAATTTCGACTGGGGCATGAAATTTAACTAAAAGTGGAGAAGAAACTATGTCAGGATGTTTACTGTCTACCAAATCGAAAAATCAGAATTCGTGCTTGAAATTTGTAATAAAATTGGATCTGGAAAATATTAAAATGGTAAAAAAAATTAAAAGTTCTTGAAATTCTCATAAAAAAGATTGAAAATATGATAAAAACGGTTACAAAATCTTGAAAATAATCCATTTATATAAAATCCACGAAGTGTCTGTCGTCTGTCTGTCCGTAACTCTGACATTTTACGTGACTTTTAGACATTCTGCTAAGAATTTCGAATATATGCAACCGTAATATTTTCTTTGATAAAATTTTTAAAAAAGCCTGAAATTACCAAAAAGATGATTTTTACCTTAAAACGACAATTTGGACTAAAATATTCACAAGTTGTACAAAAAAAAATGACAATTGATAAAAAACAACGATTTTAATCAAAAATGGCAATTTTGAATCAAAAAAATTACAATTTTGACAAAAAATGACAATTTGGACCAAAAAATGATAATTTTTGGGGAAAAAATGACAATTGATGAAAAACAACAATTTTAGCCAAAAATGACAATTTCGAACGAAAAAATTACAATTTTGACAAAAAATGGCACCGTTGACAAAAAGTAATGACTACAAGCAAAAATGACGAGTTTGACAAAAAATGACAATTTTTACCTTGAAATGACAATTTTTTTTATCTTGAAAAGACAATTTGGACCAAAAATGACAATATTGACAAAAAATGATTTCGACCAAAAATGACGAGTATGACAAAAAATGACAACTTTTACCTTGAAATGACAATTTTGACCAGAAATGATAGTTTTTACCTTGAAATGACAATTTTGACCAAAAATGACAGTTTTAACCTTGAAATGACAATTTCTACAAAAAATTACGATTTGGATCAAAAATAACAATTTTCACCTTGAAACGACAATTTTGACCAAAAATGACAGTTTATACCTTGAAATGACAATTTCTACAAAAAATTACGATTTGGACCAAAAATAACAATTTTCATCTTGAAATGACAATTTTGACTAAAATATTCACAAGTTGAACAAAAAAAAAGAAAATTGACGAAAAACAACGATTTTAACCAAAACTGACAATTTTTATTTTGGAATGACAATTTCAACCTAAAAAATGACAATTTTGACAAAAAATGAGAATTTTGGACTAAAAAATGATGATTTCGACCAAAAATTGTAATTTTTGCCTTGAAATGACAATTTTGACCAAAAATTCACAATTTGGACCAAAAACCAATTGATGAGAAACGGAGTTTTTGACCAAAAATGATACTTCCTACCTTGAAATGACAATTTCTACTTCGAAATCACATATTTTGACAATGACAGTTTGGAGTAGAAAATGAAAAATGACAAAAAATGATAATTTTGACCAAAAAAATGTCAATTTTGACTAAAAATTGAGAATTTTAACCAAAAATTACAATAGTTGAAACTTTCATAAAAATTTTGAAAAAGATGATAGAAATGGCCAAAAAACATGAAACTGGTGGAATGAACTAAGATATTGTAAAAACCACCCAAAAAAACATCAAAATCATCAAAAATGTCATTAAAATTGTAAAAAATTTCATAAACACGAAGAAAATTGCTCTAAAATTCATGAAAATTGTCGAAAACCTCGTAAAAAATGTAGAAAATCATGAAAAATTTGTTTGATTTTTCATAAGAAATGCTACAAAAGATACTGCAAAGTAACAAACGGTTACAATTTTTTAAAAAACTAAATATTATGAAAAAATATTATCTTAAATTTAAGAAATCATAAAAATTGTTGAAAATATTGTAAATAATGCATAGAAATTACACAAACGACAAATTGTTTTAGCAAATTTAGGTAATGATTTTTATGCAAATTCCAAAAATTTGCACTTGATTTTTTTACTGTTAGGCAAACCTCGGAAAAACCTTCATTTTTTTAACTTGGAAAATTTTAGAGATCACGCTGACTATTAGATATTTTGTTAGGCTTTTTTGGACTTATAAAAATTTTAAGATTTACACTGTTTTTTTTTTATTTGGAAAATTTTAGCTGAATTTAAGACATTTTGTCAAACTTTTTCAAATTGGAAAAATTTTCAGATTTCCACCAACATTTTGGACTTTGAATAGGTATTGCAATTAAAATTTTATGCACTGATTCTTGATGATTTGGAACTTTTTTTACTTTCGTGGGAAGTATAAATGATAGTGGAGGGGAGTATTTTTCCAAAATATTTCTTCTGAAAAGTAGCTATGTCATCAATCATCAAGGTCGAAAAACTTCCAAATTTGAGATCAAAAAAATCAAAATTTCGCCGTTTTATTGACTTTTTTTCAGCTTTTAAAAAAAAATTCAAACATTGGATAAAATAAATCAAAATTTAAATTCCGTTATTTTCACAATTTTTCAATTTTTTTGGATCTTTTAAAATTTTTTGTGGAAATAAGAAACCGTGGTGCCAGTTTGCCAGCTTCTCCCAAAGGACCGATTTTGATCCTTTTTTTCTAAATATTTCGATTTGCAGATGCTAAAAATTTCCAAATTTGAGACAAAAAAATCACAAATTAAGCATTGAGGTCTACAAATTTTCAAATTTGAAACAAAAAAAATCAAAATTTCGTAATTTTTTTAACTTTTTTGAAAATTTTTTTCAAATTGGAATCAAGTTTTTCATTTTTTTACACAAAAAATCGAAATGTTGTCATTTTTCAGGATGTTTGAAATTTTTAAAACATATATGAAAAATATTTGCAAAATTAATTTTTTTTTACAATTTTTGACATTGTTTGAAGTCTTTTTTCAATTTTAAAGGAACTAAAAATATCAAAATTTTGCCATTTTTTCAACATTTTTCACATTTTTTAAAACTTTTTTGGAAATGTAAAATTTTGCCGTTCCTATACCCAATGCATCAATTTTGACCACTTTTTTTTAAAAATAATATCTTTTGACTTGCAGATGTGTCATCACATTGTCGTCAAGCATCGAGGTATAAAAATTTCCAAATTTGAGACAAAAATTGGAACAAAAAAATCACAATGTTGTCATTACTTCTTTCACAAAGAAAAAATCAAAATGGAATTTTTGAACATTTTTAACATTTTTAATACTTTTATGAAAAACACTTTAGAAATGATTTTTTTTTAATTCTTGACATTTTTTGAACTTTTTTTGGAAAAAATTTCAAAAAGCCCAAAAATATCAAAATTTTACCACTTTTTAAACTTTTTAAAACTTTTTTGAAAAAGTAAAATTTTGCCAGTCCTACCCAAATGCACTAATTTTGACCACTTTTTTTCCAAAATATTTTTTTGGCGTGCAAATTGTGTCATCAAAACATCGAGGTCTAAAAATTTTCAAATTTGAGGCAAAAAAAAAATTTCGTAATTTTTTCAACTTTTTTGAAAGAAATTAAACATTTTTTACTTTTTAAACTTCTTCCACGCAGAAAAAATCTAAATGTCGATATTTTTCAACATGTTTGAAATTTTTGAAACTTTTATAAAAGACACTTTCAAAATATTTCTTTTTTACAATTCTTGAACTTTTTTTTAAAAAAGTTCAAAGGGACCAAAAATATCAAAATTTTGTAATTTTTTCAACATTCTTTACATTTTTCAAAACTGTTTTGGAAATGAAAAATCTTGTAACATTTCGCCGGTCGTAACCAATTTACCAACTTTAACTATTTTTTCCACAAAATATTTTTTTTGACGTGTAGATGTGACACCAAGCATCGAAGTCTAAAAATTTTCAAATTACACAGAAAAAAAATCAAAATTTCGTCATTTTTCAAACATTGACATTTTTTCAACTTTTTAGCAACAATTTTCAAATTTGAAACAAAAAATCAAAATTGCGTCATTTTTCAAACTTCTTTTCGACAGAAAAAAACAAAATTTCGTTATTTTTTCTATTTTTTTTGGAAAAATATTTTTTTCAAGGGACAGAAAAAAAATTGTTATTTTCTACAAGTTTAATGATCATTTGACCGTTTTTGCAATTTGCAAATACTTTTCCTCAGTTTATAAAACTTTTCACAATTTCAATATTTTCCACGATTTTCATGATTTTTTGACCACACCATTCTCGACAAAATTCGTGTTTTTTTTTACCTTTTCGCGATATTTTAAATAATTCTCACCAAAAATGTCAATAATTTGAAAATTTTTCGACTATTTTACAGACATTTGAAATGATTTCTCAGACAATGTCTACATTCACATAAGTATACCGACATTTTCGATAATTTTCACCTCATTTTCAACGGTTTTCACCAAAATTTAACAAGTTTTACGTCGTTTTAACAACTTTGAACAAAAAATTGAATGATATTACCAAAAATTTAATTTCAATTTCTCTTTGCTGTATAATCATA
The DNA here is from genome assembly GCA_900064475.1 of Pseudococcus longispinus. Classification (NCBI taxonomy): domain Eukaryota; kingdom Metazoa; phylum Arthropoda; class Insecta; order Hemiptera; family Pseudococcidae; genus Pseudococcus; species Pseudococcus longispinus. Next base: position 9,524 of record FIZU01055546.1, read on the forward strand.
AAAATTTCATGCCGTTTCCGTCAGTTCGTCCTCATTTTTCAAACTCGTGCTTTTTTTGTTATTTCGTGATTTTCATGCTCGGGAGACACCCAGCTGTATGCAGCATTGGTTCAATGAAAGCAAAAAAACGACGATTGAGTAAAGAAAAATATCAAAAAAAAAACTTTATCTACGAATTATTAAAATATCTTCCAGCAAATAATTTCATGAGAGAAGTGAGGGTGGATTTTTTGAAAAATCATGTTCGAAAAGCAAAAAAAATTAGCATTTCTGAGCATTTAATTCAACACAAGAAAGTGGAGCGATGTTTGTATGTTGGATTTTTTAGAATATATTGAAAGTAGGGAAAATTCACGGCATTTTTCCAACCAGAGAAAAATTTTACTCCAACCAGGGCGCCACCTTGATTGCCTTGGAACTAGAACGGACCTGTATCAATTGTCTGTGTACTTGGTGACATTCTACCTACTTCACAAAGCTGACCAGATTGTATATATTTGAAAAAGTCAACACAGCAGGTAATATTTGGGCATATCCGACCATTGGTTTCCAATTCTTCGAAGATTGTCAACTAAATTTTCATATTTTTTATACCAAAACTTTGGTAGATTGGTTCTTTTTTCAATAAATCCGAATCCGGTCAGCTCGTTGCAATACTTATTCAACCAAAGGATCAAAACCCTCAGGAGAGGCTTACCTTCTAAAATCCTTGCTCCAGCACGCGTATATGAACGGGTTCATGCCGGAATTCATCCATCCGAGCCATGTGGCAATCGACGTGGTCAAATCCTCGTTCCAGATGCACTTGTTATCACAAAACCCGGACGCCAGGTTGAGCACGAAAAACGGTAACCAACATATGATAAAAACACCCATCACGATACCCAACGTTTTGGCGGCTTTTTTCTCCTTGGCGAACTTCGATAGTTTCCTGCTGAGCGAGAAATTCTTATGGAGCGACTTGCTCTGCATGATGCGATTGGTCGACGTGGCCGAAGGCTGCCTGGATAATCCGCCATTGACCGAGGTGAACGAATTATTCAGCTGGAGCGTAGACGTGCATGCAGCCTGTCTTTCGGTACCGCCGCGATGTATCCGTAACGTGAGTCCGGTCTCTCCGGTCGACGACACTTGTTTGCTGCCGGACTTGAGGGATCGGGTTTGGAATACGGCCGCGCGATAGATTCTAAAATAGGTGAACACCATTACGAAGAGCGGCAGGTAGAAGGAGATGAACGAGGAGAATATCAAATATCCTAGATTATCGGTGAACGGGCATTGGTAGTTGGGCACGACGTCGCGAACAGCTCGCCACCATATTATGGCGGGAAACGAGATGACCGAGGAGCATACCCATACGACGCAAATCAACACGTATGCTTTGCGTCTGCTCATCTTGGTCGGATAGGTGAACGGATCAGTTATGGCCCAATATCGATCCAACGAAATAACGCATAGATTCAATATGCTGGCTGTGCTGAAGAGCACGTCCAACGATCGCCAAGCGTCGCACCAATTTATACCGAATATCCAATGGTGATCTGTGATCTCGTACAATGTACTCAAAGGCATCACCACCAACCCGACCAAGCCGTCGGCCGATGCCAACGACATGACGAAATAATTAGTCGAACTGTGCAAATAACGTTCCCTTATGACGGCCACGATAACCAATAAATTACCCAAAACCGTTACCACCGAGAATAATATCAATAAAACCCCCAACGCGATACGATTCCTCGACAGATTGGAAATTTTACGTATCGTAAGGCTATAAACGTCGTCATCGGCTCCGGATACGACGCCTTCGCCGGTCGTAGCATTCACGATGCTGCTCACATTGTACGCGTAATGATCCAAAATCGCCTCGACGTTCATGTTTGCCACCCTCCTCGTCTTCGTTGCTCGAAATTTCGCCTTTGATCGTCGATCTCGCCCATGCTGCTGCGAAACAGATGGAAATTCGATATCTTAATAGGTGTCGCTATGCTCAACCGCAGCACTTTGATTTTCACGCGAGTCATGATGGCGAAAGACGATGCTACGTGGTCGGATACGATGATTTATCTCATTCTATCGGTGACGATGTAGCTATTTTCGTGTTTATCGGGTCCTCGGTCATGTTTCGGGTTAACAGCGTTTTCGAACGAATACGACGAATGATCTGCGATTCGACATTACCCCCGGCTGCGGTCGATAATCTGTAAACAAATGAACGTAGAATATAGTATACGTGGATTTATCGACGATACAAAAAGCGTATCTAAAGCTTTTTTCAAAAGTACCTAGCGTATATACGACATACGAGTATAACGAGGTAGCATTTTCGCTCCATTATCCTTAAACCTAAACGAACGAGTCTTTTTTTTTTTTCACGTACATATAAAATACATTCGCAATAATGGCTTATTTTCAAGTTTTAAAATACCGAGGTGGCTACTTTTTCACCTATTTTTTCCTTTTCTTTATCTATCAACATCACCTACGCATCTTTCAAAACAAATAACACCTATATTGGGTATGATGATTGTAATTTACAGCGTTCTAGTTTGCAACGCAGCGAGCCATAAAATACGAGTGCGAATACATTTGCAGAATTCGCCATAAAAAGGGGTAAAAGTATTAGTATTCGATACTGTACGTTACTCAATCATTACACCTAATTCAATGAGCATCGTAATTTTCCACTTGAGATTCTAGATTTGCAAGAACTGAACCAGTTAATCAAACGAAAATCTCCTAAATACCCTTTGAATATCGCACATTAGGAGTAATATTGTCACATATAAAAAAATAAAATTTTTGGAAAATAGAAATTTTTTTGTACATAATGAACGTAGCTGGGTTTTTAGGGGTGATTTAGCCCTCAGCACCGAATTTAAAATTATCCAGTGGAGGTTGGTCCTTATGGTCTAAAATCATCGTGACAAAATTTTTAGCTCGATATCTCAACTCTAACCCATTCTGGAGGGTTAAATGTGGATTTTCGATAAAAATTTCCTTTTTGGCAGTTTTCAACCGAATTTTTTCAAACTTGCAAATATGGTAGATAGTATTGAGGGCAGTTTTTAAAATTTTTTGAAAAAAATTTCGAGCAATTTTTCAAGGTCAAATGGACATTTTAAGCTTTTCAAGGGCCATTTTGGTAACCCCTTTCAGAGGTGCAATTCTGAAAAAAATATATATTGTGTAATTAGTCTAGATGTACAACCCCATATTTTTTTAGAACTTGATATCGTGATGCGT
>FIZU01055549.1:0-10915 GCA_900064475.1 Pseudococcus longispinus
TAAAAAATATTAGGTTTGGATATTCAAAATTTTTATAAGTTTCATGAAGTCTGCAGGCAAAACGTTTAAATGTCATTTCAGTTTTTTTTTTAAATGCCATCAACAGAAAGTCTGACAAAATGTCAAAAAGTCGCGGAAAATATCAGTGTTACGGACGGACAGACGGACACGTCGTGGATTTTATACATACCATCGACCAGCATTTGGACCAAATTCGTTCATTATTTCCCTTTTTTCCAAAAATACCCAAATGGCGCCATTTCGAGGCCCCACAACCTCTTCACGATGGTCTAAGGGACTAAAAATCATGTCTGGACTTGTTTCAAGTCGGTATCTTTCATACCTACTGCAATTTCAGCAAAATCGAGCAACTTTGATTTTTTTTTGCTCATTTTCAAGAATCGAGTATTTTGGACTTGAGAAAATTTTTTCAAGAAATAAGTTGAAAAAAATCAAAGTTGCTCGATTCTGCTGATTCGTATTTGTGTAAAAGGTCGTGGAATTGTAGAGAAAGGTATTCGAAAGGAAATGAAAATCGTCAAAATATGATCAAAATTTGTTCGAAATATCGTTAAAAATTGGTTCGAATTTCGTTGGAATTGTCAAAATTATTCAAAATGGAGGTAAAAATCGCGAAGAAACGGTTTTTAAAATGATTTTTTTCATTTTTCAAAAAACCTGCCTGATTCGTGATCAAAGAGCCTAACAAAATCTCAAAACCAAAAGGCGGAAGTTCCGCAGAATTTTTAGCTGTACTCACTTCTAAATAATAACCCCCCCCCCCCACCCAATCATATTTTCAGAAATCACAAAAAATAGCTAAGGAAATTTGTGATTTCGAAAAAACATCATAAATTGGCCAGATCAGCAAAATTGTCCGAAGAATAACACGAATTACAGTTTTTTCAATCATTTAACCTTCAGAAGACAATCAAAAAATTGCAACATGATGTCATTCTTGACATCGCTGTATAAAATTAGACCAAAAATACAACATGATGTCATTTTTGACATCAAAGTTTTAGGGCGGATGTCATTTTTGACATCATGTTGCAATTAATTTTGACTGATTTTAACATTTGATGTCAAAAATGACATCTTTTGCCATTTGAAGGTTAAAAAAAGCAGGAGATTCGACGCGATCTAACTTAAAAGCAGAACTTTGGCACCGCTTGACGATATTTTCGAATCTTTTAGGTAGTTTTCAAAACTGTAGAGCTCGAAAGCTTTATGCTCAACTTGTAGAATTGAGTTATACGGTACTTGAAGGAGGCCCACAGAGAAGTTCGATAGTTTTGAAAATGAAAAAAAAAAACTTTGACTGCAAAAATCTCGAAAACTAAGCCTCCTGGCTAAAAACTAATCACTCTCGGCGGAAAGAGAATTTCAAGCTCTACAATTTTGATTCTCAGTACTTTTTTCGTAGGACCTTTACTTCGGGCAGAAAAACAACGTTTATGGGAAATTGATCTCATATACAAAATCTACGGTTTTGAAAATGAAAAAAAACAACGTAAACCTGGATTTTCTGACCAAACTAAAGGTCCTACGAAAAAAATGCCAAGAATCGAGCCAAAAATTCTCGTAATTTTTTAAATTATCTCATCATTTCTCCACGTACGACACACACGCGTTGTAAAAACACTTTCCAAACGTAATCTTTCGTCCTTAACCTATCACGCTCGACGAAATATATAAATCTCGATCGTTATTTCCCATAATAAACAACCCGACCAGCTACAGCTAGTCGATACGTTTCTTTATCTATTATTGCCATATATCTACTCAAACGACCCTCGAACCGGTCTCAAAACTGAAGAGGAAAAAATTCCACGAAAAAACGCTTCTCACATCGATATCCGTCCATATAAATACAAAACAGACGAACAAAACGATAACACGTTACGCCATCTTATCGTCAATCAGATTATCTCTACGCGCAATTCTACGTGCGTACGGCTTACGTACTCGTATATGTACTCGTATTAGAAAATCCTTTATTTCAAAAGGCGCGATAAACATCCTCGAACCGTTATACGACTACGTACAGTTTCATACGGCCCGATCGTATCTCGAATTGAGGCTGATGACAAGTATAAGTACTCGTACGTACGCTTAGTTTACATAATCCTCGTCGACGCGTAAACATAATTACCAATTTCCATATAATTTCTAAAATTACAATTACAACATCGGCGGGCATTTAACGGTAAATACCCAAAATTAGGGGCACCATATTCGAATCGCAATCCCTTTCTTGCAATTCACCGCGATATCCCCCTCCCCTAGAGTAATACGATTCGTCACTCTTAATAAACACCAGCGGCGGCACGGCCACGTATAAAAACAATACTCGATAATTGGCCTTCGCAAAAACATCCGACAATTAAAAACTCGCCGCGACTAATAAATTTTTCTTATTAAGTTCGGCCTGCCCCGCTTCTCGCTGGTATCCTTGCCAACACATTCTTACTCCAAAGCGCCGAAAAATCGATAAAATAAACTAACGAGCGTAGGACGAAGGGTGCATGCGAGAAGGGAGTTGGAAAACAAACTTGTAAGTCTTCGAATCGTTTTGCGAAAACCGATCGAAACCAGTTTAATCGAGCGTAAAAAAGAAAAATTTCATACCAGACGACCGCCGCGCCGCGCCGCGCCGCGCCGCGCCGCGCCCCAGCCAGCAGTCTACGTAAATATCTAGGAAACGCATTCCTTTCGTAGGTCGTTTTTCTCTTTTTCTCTCTTATTCGATTCGTCGACGTCGTCTATTGTTCTCGGCATTATATACTACTTCATTTATTTATGCAACCGAAAAAAAAAAAACTGTTTTGTTTACCGTACTCGCGTATAGTGTAGTACGTTCTCGAAATCGATAATATTTATCAACGGGTATCACCGCGCCAGACTTGGTAAACAATTCTCGTAATTCGTGGAATTACACTCGCGGTTTAACGCGCGTTTATTTCGCTCTCTTTCTCTCTCCTCCGCTCCCTCTCAGCCATCGTGATTCGCTATCTGCGCTAGTTTATAATCAACCCTTACAAATACCTCGCCATGCTGATAAATATACAGTATGTACGTACGTATACGATACGAATGTACTCATTTTCAACAAATAAGTACGTGTTTTGGATTATAATTGAAATTGCGATCTGAATTTACGAGAATTTGCCAAAAATGATCGTTCCAACGTGGGAAATTTCAAAAGAACTGGTTTCGATCACTAAAAGGCTTTAACCTTCGAGCTTAGAACGAGCCCTTCTCCCCCCTCCAAGGGCTAGCAGATTCGAGACATGAATTTTGAATTCGATTCGTTAGAGTCCAAAATGAACTGATTAACTTTCGAAGAGAGATTCAAATTAAGAAAGTAGCGCACACATCCGATATCACGTTTCAAGGTACGTAGGTTATTGAGAATTCCAAAATTTCGGGTTTCGTAAAATGTCTAAAAGTCAAATTTTTTAAAGTTGAAATTTGAAAAGTCAACCGACCGCTTGATAAATTTTTTTGAAAGTCGAAAAAGTCGGAAATTCTGAAATTTTCCAAGTCCAAAAAATCGTTTAAAATTTGATAAATTTGAGTCCGGCAAGTCCAAAATAGTCTGACAACATGTCTGAAAGTCGTCGTAATCTTTGAATTTTTCCAAGTCGGAAAAATTGTTATCCCTTAAATTAATGCTGCGAAGTATCGATCGAAGAAAATATCGAATTATTTTCAAAACGACGGATTATTATCAATTTTATCGGTACTAAAAATTAACGAGCAAAAGTCCTTTGAAAACGGACCAATTTTTGAGTAATTTCATGCCATAAATTTTTCAAAATCCAAAATTAGACTCGAATTTGATAATCGTTTGTATTTTCAGTATTTTTGAGTTCAGAATTGACTAATATTTTCGAGCGCTGCTAATTTCGGCCATTTTGGATGAAGAAATTAGCTAAAACAAGTTTTTACAGGCTATTTTTCATACACCAGCATCCGTACTTGAAATCGAAAAGGATGGAATAGTTTCGATACCGTCGGGATATCGATATCTTCAAATCAAACAATTTCGTCAAATTTCAAACCCCATCATTCTCCAAAACAAAGCCCCTCTCAAAAAACACCCGATCTCGCAACCTTCTCTCATTTTCGGAATTTGCGCCACAGAAAAACACATCCACCCACGATCCACCTTCTCTACTTGCGCTCTTCAGCCTCGAGCATTCCGTACAAAAACATCTCCCTATCTCGCGATTGCGAACAAAACAAACGCACGTTCGTACATGCGGTTACATCACTCTCGGATGAGTTGGCCTTTGGAATTCCACAATCGACATCGAGCGACGCGTCGCGTCGTGCGGCACATTCTCGATTTCTTATCGCACGCTCGCACCACGGACACCGCATTTTTACCCATAAACAGCGCCATTTAGAGGCCTACGTTGGAAGATAAGACGCGTATTATTATCTCATCGTTATCTGCCAACCTAATAAAAACAAACATCGTATGGTAAGGTACCGCGAGCCTATTGCAGGCGCGTGTTTATTTCTCGAATGAGAAAACAGGTCGAACGGAAAGATGGGATGGCCTGGTAAGGAACGGTATCTGAGGGGCAAAACCCATCATCGTCGTAACAATCATCAGTCATCACCAGTCACCAGCAGGCGCGCTTGACCAGCGTATACGTGCCTGTGCCTTAACGCGCATCAAAAACTACGTACGCGTACATACGACAAGGAGAGATGGCGAATACCATGCAAAACAACGTGTAATCAACGATCCGATCATATTTTTACTACGTAAAAATATGTCTCCGTTATATACGCGCTGCTGCAATTCCGGAACACATCGTTTCTCAACACTGGCCGCCTCTCTCAGTCTCAGTTAATGGCAATATTACACGGTTATACAGAAGACGACGAGAGCAGCGAGGTACAGAAAGGTAAAATGTAGCAGCATAACTTGAGCTGCGTGGCCACCGCCCGTGCCCCAGCCCTGGCAAGTACGCTGGGCGAAGAATACACACTGGTGCCGCTGTCGCCATCGTACGTATACGTACGTACGCGTGTAGTACCGAGTACGTAGACGTACGAGTAATTCATTATTTAGGACAGTGATTCTCAAGTTAACCAACATTCCAACGGTAAAGTCGCTCGACGAGCGGACGGAGGCAGGGTACTTGAACGAGGAAAAAAATTACGCTCATTATCGACACCGTCGTCGTCGTCGAGTAAGTAAACATGTCCTCCGTCGTACCCCGCCCGACGTCCAGTTATGACCGCGAGCGCGAGAGCAACGATTACTAAATTCGTCGTACGTATGGCATTAGTCATTATACAAAGACACAAATCGTATTTATACGTATCTTTCTCTTTTTTTTTTTTTACTTCATCAAACGTACCGTATACCTTTTGTACGTGTACCTAGACCTACGCAAATAACACCACGTAATCGTACGTATAGGTCCGGGTACCTGAACTTGTATCGTAGAGAAGCGTATAGTAACTATCGAGTATTTTTTTCCTTTTTCTCTTCCATCTCCTCTTTTTACCTTAATTTCATCGTCTGAGGAGTGCCCGAGAAATCTTGCAAAATTTCAACAACTTTTCACCCGCCAATTTTTCGTAATAAATGCTTCGTACTCCTCGCTACTGCCATTATAGGAAAACATTTATAGAACGAAAATCATTCAATTTTTAATCCTCTACAACTTTTGTTTCAAACTTTTTTTCGTATCGTCTATTTTTAAAGAAAAATGAAACCGGTTTCAAACCAGACAACCAGTTTGAAGAATTCCAAATTTTCTAAAAATTGCTTCAAAATACAAAATTCGTAAGAATTACCAGATTTGTCACTAGAAAATGTATCTGAAACCAGTTGCAACACATTGCGTTATTTTTCTACAACCGGTTCTGCGATTTTAAATCATTTTCAAAACTGTTTAACAAACGAAGGGACGCGATGAAATATTTTTTTCAATCGTATAGCAAAAATTAATCGAGATTGAAAGCGATATAGAAACCGGTTCGATGGTTCCAAACTGGTTTCCAAAGTCTCCAAATACCAAAAAAATGACAAAATACTGCAAATTAAAATTATAGAACAAAAATGGAATTTTGAACAAGTTGCAGAAAACGGTTCTATGGTTCCAAACCAGTTTCAAATAAAAAACGTGATGAAATATTTTGAAAAATTGTAGAACAAAAAATTTATTATTGAAAAAATACGGAAATTAAAATTGTAGGGTAAAAAGCGAATGTCGAAGAAATTAAAGAAACCGGTTCGATGATTCCCAACCGTTTTGCATATCTTCCAAAACATGAACGGAGTGGAACAACATTTGGAATTGAAATTGTAGAGTAAAAGGTGAATTTTGAAGAAATTACAGAAACCGGTTCGATGATTCTCAACCTGTTTTGCATGACCTCCGATTGTAGAACAAAAAGTGAAGTTTGAAGGAATTACAGAAACCGGTTCCACGGTTCCAAACTGGTTCTGTGATTTCAAACCAGTTTCAAAAGTCTTTTACTAATAAAGGACGAGATAAAATATTTAAAAAATATTAGAACAAAAAAGCATTATCGATATAATACTGGAAATTGAAATTGTAGAACAAAAGTGAATTTTGAGAGGATTACAGAAACCGGTTCGATGGTTCCCAACCAGTTTTGTATTTTTTCTAGAACACGAACGATGTGAAACGATGCTTGAAATTTATATTCAAAAAGAAAAAAGTTAATTTTGGAGAAATTGAAGAAACCAGACATCCTATTTTAGAATTCGATATTTCTTAGAACCAGTTCGATGGTTCCAAACCGGCTATCGACATCTTCTAAAAATATAAGATACGAAAAAACACTCGAAATTGAGATTCGGCAGCAACGAGTTATATTCAAAAAATAACGGAAACCGGTTTGAAACCAGAACCAGAATCAGCGAACCGGTTTCAAAACTTCAAAACCTATTTGAAACCGGTTCCAAGTGTAAAATTTGAGACGAATTCTCATTAAATTATTAAACGAGTAAGCGCGTCCAAAAACGATCTTCATCGGTCGTATAACTCGCAGAAACCGGTTCGACGGTTCCAAAACCAATTCTAATAATTTTACTAGAATGAAAATGTGGAGAAAGTTTCGAAACTGAAGTTGCGTAGCACTAAAAAATGATTCGCGGACGATTTTGCAACTATTTTCTGTTACCCCTTCTCTTCGGGCCTAAATTCTTTTTCTTCGCGATACGCGTAGAAAAAAATAATACGATAAAAAAATCTAATTGTTTCCGCGTACCGTAGCATTCGAGGAACATTGACAACTAATTCGGAAGTTTCAAACCGGTTTCCAAACATAATTTTTAAAACACTCCGTACTTAAAATTTGCAATTTCTGACACGGTATCGATCTAATAGAGACCATTTCCACTCGGCCAGAAGTTCTTGGCATTTCAACGAGACTTGTAGGACATTTTGCCCATGTACGTAGACATCGCCGCGCTCTACTCCGAAGTCGTAAGACTCGCGATGGTAAATTTTCTTTCGTTCGTTTTGTTTACTTTTTTTTTTTCAAGCTCCGACAAACGACGAGCTTCTTTGTAGATTTTCGGCAGCCGTACACGCATTCGCGTGTACGGCTGCCGACAAATACGGTACATACACGTTTATACATATAATTACTCGATGAGCTAGACAAAGAGGCGAGCAGAAGGGTAAGAGAGAGTATAGAACCCGTTGCAAACGCGCAATCGCACCAACAAATAAACAGAACCTCGAACGAGGCGTAAATTCTCGCTACAATCGGCTACCTCGAATTCGATCCCGTAGAATTTAATAAAAAATAATCTTCTTCGAGTCTCTATTCGTTAATTACGATATTACATAGGTGTCTAATTAGGACGAACGTTGGGGTATTACCTATACCGATAAATTCCACGAAGCCAGCGCCCGAGTGTATCGTTCTCTAATGCCACGAAGCATCGATACAAAGTAACTTATCGTTTACTTACTAATTGTAAGTACTACTTATTCTATAACCTGCTAAAAATAATACCTTTTACCGAGAAAAAATTATTTTTACACGTCAATCGGCCTCCGCCGCCGACGACCAAACCCTCCTCTATCCGCTTATCTTACTACGACTCAGACACCTTGAAAGCGCCGCACCGTAACTAGTATCGCAGAAATACCTACAACACACTCGACTCAGTCACACATTAACAGTAACACACATACGTAAATACGCACCTTGTATCGCCGTTTCAATATCCCTAGCCAGAGCCCGACACAGACTACCACGCTGCTCAAGGCGTACGACAAACGAGCCATTATAATTGTTATTGTTTTCTTTAAATTGTACTCTCGCTCTTTTTTTTTTCCAACACTTTTATCTTTCTTTCTGCCGTCCTTTTTTTTACGGCTTATAAAATCAAACGAGGAAAAAAACAAAAATTACGTCGTCGCGTCTTTGATGTAACGCGTTGTAAACGAGCGAACTACAGCTACGTGCCTTATTCATCCTCGATTGCGGACCTTTGCTAAGATGTTGCCAAAGAGTAAAAAGAGAAGGATGCGGAACGGAACGAGATTTTACGAAAGACCATTTCACTCGAAATTTTAGTACGGGTCTCTCGTACCTATTTTTTTTATAGGTTATTCGCCGAGTTTGGCGAAAAAATACGCCGCATGACTCATTCGTCCGACATATTTCGCGCCTTTTTTATTACGAGCAGTCTGGTCTTTCTCGAGGACGTATTTGGGATTTTTAAAGCAAATTTTTACGCCGGGTATTTTCTTCGCAAGGTGATAAAAAATTTCCAAATTCTTTCTTGGCAATCGAATCGGAGATTTTACAGAAATATCCCCGAAGCGAGAATTATCGAACCGTAAGCGAGGTGGAATTTTCAGAAATTACGAAAAAATAAGAATCGCGACAATTTTTCAAGGATTATTTGATGAAAAGAAGAAATACAGACGCGAGCTTTCCAAGAATTACGAAGGCGTGATACGGAAGAGCGAAGGGTTGTGATTTCCTTGAAAACACGAAGGACTATAATCTATTTTCACTCGAGAAGTTTCGTACGAGTTTTTGGGACCTTGGAAAAATTTGGCCAAGTCTGGAACATACGAAGAATTGGAATAAAACGAGAAATGGAAGATGAGATATTTTTTTCAATATTTCCAAAAATTCATTCGCGGTGTTCGAAATTTAATTAATGGAAAAATTGAGATATTCGCGAAAAGAATACTGAGAATTGAAAAAACAATCGGAATTAATAGATCAACTGTAATGAAATAAAATTAAACAAAACCTTCGTAAAATTCCAAAAATTACTCCAGCTAAAAAGATTGAAATAGACCATCGAAAGAAATTCTCAAAAAATGGAAACACCTGCCATTATATCGAATGAAAATCGTACACGACTCTCCGACATTTACAACTTCCCTTCGAATAATTTCTACCAATCGAACGAAAGCTCTCGGGAGATAAACTTCGCACCATTTAAAATCCGCTAAAAATTACATTCGACATAAAAAACTCGGCAATAAAACTCTCAACCAGCGCAATTCGTTTTTTAAACACTCGTCACGGCTACGAAATTTCCAACATAAACCTACTTCGAAGAAACAGCACACGAAAAAAATCAGGAAATATGTAATTTAGCGGAGGTCATGCGGGGGAACGTCGAACAGGAGGTGTTGACGTTGCATTCAATTTCAAAATATCGATGCAAGTAGGAGAAAGAGTCGAAAGAGACGAAGGGAAAGATGCAATCAACGTCCGGTTGAACCTTGATTCGCGTGAAAGGGGGAGTGGGGGCGGAGGTAAATGGGCAACGAATTTTGGAAAAATCAGAAAGAAAATCCACGCAGAAGATCGAGGTATGCAAAAAAGTATCAAAATGGGAGAATTTTATCAAAAAGTGTATCTCGAAATTTACTAAACCGTATCGATGGATTTTGAGCTCCCCCTCCCCTCCGTTTCAATTACCGACACTCGCTTCAGATCTTCACTTGACAAACAAATTTTTCAATTTTTTTTTTAGCAATTTTCAACCCTTTTGTGCCCAGAAGAGGTCTAATTTGCACAGGAAATCCACTTTCAAAGTTTTTCAGGCTTTCGACGACATTTCCGGAAAAATGATGTCATATTGTATTTGAAGGAATGAGCGAAATTTTGTCAAATCCTACTTCCTGCATTATTTAGCGAATATTTTTGAGGAAAAATCTTCATTTAACGCATTTTTCGAACAGGAATATGAAAAATATCTGCGCAATTCGAGTCTACAGCAATTTTTGAAAAAATCCTACACCTTGAAAATCATTTTCTCAAAATTTTCATCTTTGATTCTTGCGCTGAGATCAAAATAATGGCAGGCATGATATCCACTATTTAAATTTTTTTAGGGACTTTAGGGACCAAAAATTGTTGAAAAAGTAACCAAAAAATCTAAAAAAAGTGACCAAAAACTGAACCCACCAAGCAGAAATTTAAGCGGATCGAAATTTTTCAGCAAATTTTTTGTTTAATGTTATGGACACGATGAATTTGTCAGTAATTCATTTGAAAAAAATTTACTCCACAAAATGACAAATTTTCAATTTTTTAATTATAAGAAAAAGCAACAGAATTAAACCCACATATTATACTGATAATAGTACATGATTTTAAAATTTATTTTCAGTAAAAAACAAGGGACTAACTATTATTAGAATCAAACATATTATTTATAATATATTATACTGAAATAGTACAATACAATGATACAAAAACAACATAACATGAAAACAAAAATTAAGAATCTACTTTTCAGAAGAAGAGGAAGTAATCGCGTAGTAATCGATTTTTTTGAAGTAGTCAGTTCTTCGACTTTTTGGAGGAGTTGCTTTTGAAGTTTATCATTTTGTACTGAAAGCGCTTTTTCCTCATTTTTTAAATTTTC
>FIZU01055564.1:0-14986 GCA_900064475.1 Pseudococcus longispinus
TTCAAATCGCTAGGATTCCCGCTAATAGCTAAATTGCACAATTTTAGCTATATTTATGCATTGAAATCGCTAGATATAGCGGGAAAATCGCTAAATTGGCAACCCTGATGTGCTCGTATTTCGTTGGGTATACCTTCTTCATACGTGTTTGACTTGAGAAATAGCAAAGTGTTGAATAGTGTGATTGGTTTGGCTTTTTGTTATTTCAACGCACGTTGTGTGACAAGAGGCTAGTCCTGTTGGTCGTATTCATCAATTAGTTAAATTTTTATAACGATTCCAAGACGAACGATATTTCTACCGGGAGTATTTTCACGTTCGTCGAAAGGCAGATGGGAATTTCGAAGAGGTTGTAATTTTTTTGGCCATGAAAGTGATAGCGTTTCTGGCACAAGTTCGAGAATGCCGGACAGATATGGGCTGAGCAGGGAAGCCAAATGCACGATGGCATTTGTGGCATACTACATATTCGAATCGTAATCACGTGTGTACGTACACGTACTATCGTAGTATTTCCGGCCAATTGTGTGCATCTGCTATATCGTACAATGTATACATACGAATCGACTGTCGAGAAGAAATGAGGAAAAGAAATGAAGAAGGAAAAAAAGGTCAATGTGTCAAACGCGAACAAGACAACGAAATCGAGAACGAACCGAGTCTTCGTTCCTCCTCCGCATACGAATTACCAACTAATAATAATAGTTTAGAAATATAAAAATCAACTGTCAGTGTGTCAGAATGTATAAAATCTCGGAATCGGCTTGCTCTCGTCTCTTGCCTCGCTCTAGTCTTCGCTTCTAACCGCTGCTGTAATACTATACTACGTACATTAAGTATATTGATAGTAGATAGTCGTGTATTAGGGAATTTTTTACATCGTCGATCAGTACGAGAGTATTTTTATGGAACGCTGCGACTATTAACGTGGCCGAGGTTCGAAACGAAGTCGCAAAAAATTTTCCTAATGAACACGGCAAGGTACTTTGTAATATCGGTAATCGCCATATAATAACGAATACTACAAAAGAACGACTGCATGCGTTTTACGTCCGATGGTCTGCGTTGAGACGATGCAGAAAAAGAGAGAGAAGCGAGCCAAAGCATCGCGTCGGCGATTTACTTAACGACCCGGATAGATCAAGCAAACCCAGCAGAAAAATTCTAATAACTGAATGAATATACGTTCGCACACGCGTCCTCATCCGATCAAACATATCAAACTTAGATTTTCAACCGGACCGGTCATTTTTGCACAATACGCGAATGGAAAATAACCAGACAATGGTCATTTCACGTACTACGACCTCATGCCCGAGAGCTCGACCATTCAACATTGCCGAAGCTTAATTTCAGCCAGTATCGTAGGTCGTTCGTCTGTGTCATTCGGCGCATAAATACCTCTATTTTCATTTTCGTTCGCGTGTTTTCTTTTCTAATGTGAGTATTTGTTTGAGATGCGATGCCCAAGTACACGATCGTGACCGGGAAACCTACTTTGGAGAGGTTTTTTTCGTACCTTTTATTCGGATAGATGGCTGATGGTCGAAGCCACCGATGCTGACCGTTCTTAATGGTCAACCTATGATGACAGCTTTTTTGTGCATGCGAAATTCACTTTCGAAGAAGCACGAGACTAGCCGGTACGAGGTCGAGGTGTCGGTAGCAGAGACTTCAAGATGTGTCGTGAGCTCTGTGAATAGCTATCTAAGTGCAAGTTTCTAAGTGGAGGTGTGATTGTCAACTGATGATTGTCGGTTTGTTGCGATGACCGAAGAGGATTTGTCTATGGGCTGAGTGATTTGGAGAAAACGTTTGGTTTGTTGTGGGAAGTTGAGCTGAAAGCAGATTTCTTTCATTTTTTGGAGCATTCAGCATTGTAGTTATATTATCTCTCAAAGAACTTTCAGAATTCGAAGAACTTAACGCAATATCATCGATTAGAAGAATATTTAATTGGTCCATCGAAGGAAAACAAACAGCATCAAACATCTATGGGATTGATTTCGAGACGTACAAGACCAATTTTTTCTCATCAAGAATGAACGAAAACTCAATGGAATGGCATGAAATGGGATGGATCCAATACCTTATCTTGATCTCCAAGCACCAAATCATGTTCAGTAGTAGGTTTCACTTGTGAATACTGGCTAAACTTCGAAATGACGCTGGTTCCGAAACCAACTGACCTTCCTTGTCCCAATCTTCAACCTCTCACGTCAAGTTATTCTAGTACTCCAAAGCGAGAAGAGGAAATCAATCCGTCGTTGCACCATTTTCAATCTTCGAAACATCCATCACACCGTTCAACTCCTCAAACCAACACCGACCCGGTACTCAAACATTTACACACGGGCACGTTTCCTTCAATCACGAATCCAGCTCTCGTCTGTGGCTCTGCCCCATGTACATAGTACGTACAATTACATCATACATCACTATCCATCTTACACGGCAATCGATCTCGACGAACCTGTGGAAATTCCCATCTAATATCGTTCATCTTGCGCCGGGCGATGCAAAAAAACGCAATTCCGAAGAGGCGCAGGCATATGCAGGCGCCGATAAACCTGAATTTACGAGCTCCCAGGCGATACACGAGCATCGCACGTCAATTTTCAAAATGATTTATGAAACCGAAGCATCTCGGCAATAGCACATAGTACCTGCAATAGCTCTGCTGAGCTCGTGCGTAGACTCAGACACACTCGTACGAAAGAGAGGTACGGCGAGAAAAACAGCACAAAGAATGGTATACCTACGAATCGTACTCGTATATACATTTATGTAAGATATGCCAAACTTTTCAAATCCTATATACTCGTGCTCCAGTCGCAACCTTGCCAATGCTACCAACTGCAAATATCCTGAAAGCGTGATCTTTTTAATTGACATGTGGATAAAATATACCGCCGTTGGTTGCTCAGCTCCGGTATCGATAGTCGGCAGCAAGGAGACGCGAGCGGAGTACGATTTAAAAATAATTACTTCGACGAAATTTACTCATCCGCCGATGCGCTCCGTTTTTACTTAAATGGTAACTTGGTCTGAAGAAATAATCCGTTATAAAGAGGAGTATTTTACTAGCCTTGGTATAGATATGTACACTCTGTGAATACCTGTGTAACGTTGCAATGTGCAGTGCACCTGACATTGACAAGTAGTTGTGCGTGTGTAAGTGCATCTATCTATACCGAAGAGTGTACCTATAGGGGTATCGAGTACCTATATAAATCGATTGTATTCTTCGTAGGGTTTCTGACCGAATGCTGAGTTGTGTCGATGAAATCATTTAGATTTTCAACGCATTGCTTGACATTAGATATGATTTTTTTTACATTAGCCAACTGAAGAATCGGAATGGTGTTTGGTATCTTAGGAATTGACTCGATAAATTCGATTCTTCGAGGTCTCGATGTACGATAGTTGCCCTATAGGGTTCCTGAAGACCTTAGAAATAGGTGTAGACGATTTTTAGCTGATTTTCTAGAATCGAAGATCACCTATTGAATTTGACCCAGGGGTTCCATGACATTTCTTTAGGTACATCACAATTTTGTCGACACGTTAACTCTCGTAATAATTGATGGAATGAGCTGAAATTTTTATGGGAGGTTTGGTACTATTAGGAATACAAGCCTATAAATTTTGAGAAAAATCTGTGAACTGGTTCTCGAGTTATTGGCAATTGAAATTTTCAAAAGCCTGTAACACCTGAAGTAAAGCAGTTACTTGAAATATGTAAATAACCTTTTTGATAGTACTTGAAAAAGGCCACCAAAAAGTATATATACAATTTTCTTTTTTATGAACCGGTGCCCGAGATATACGTGATAGAAAATTTTAAAACTTCATCACGAATGTACTTATTTCGTGAATTGAAAAATAAATGCGCAAAATTAGATTCAAAACTTCCGCAATGCCAATTTTTAAAAATATAATTTTGAGTTCGAGGAGGAGACATACACCCCGCACACCTTCCCTAATTTCATCCCTGGAATTCTCCAAAAAGGAATACTTCACCTCGTGTGACTCTGAGTTTACATTTTCCGCTGCAGTAGGCATTTAGACGTCTGTATATGGCCGATTGCGAAGATTATACATTCACAATGTCATAACACAGGTAGACATAATTGCTGTCATAATATCAATAAACGTTGCGTGTAATGTATGATTATGAAAATATGATAAAATCATTATTACCGTTGCGTCGAGTTGGCTCGGGTGCTCGGCCAAACGCAGCGTAAACGGCCACGAATATTATAATATTTATAACGTCAATTAACGTCGAATTAACATCACGTGTTAGAAGGAAGTACGTTATATACCCAAGATGGATGGCGATAGTGCAGATTGAAAACGTTTTCTACACAAGTACACGACCACAGAGCGCGAAATCTAATAAGTTATCATCGAACACGACTGTATCATCAGGCAAGAAATAAACTCTTCGAATGTTGACCAGAGGCTAAATATAGGTTTAGATTCGGATTTATTGTTTGACCATTTACACACCTTAGCTCGGTCTCGTCTCACTATTTTGAAATGTAGGTACATTATCAGTAAATGGGCACTAGTTTAATGATAGGTTATAGACACACTGAAGAGAGAATATCGACTTATAAGCTCATCCCTCCGAAACTGACGGCATGTATAAGTTACATAAATAGTTTTATATTTATATACCAAAGTACCTAGGTATTAAGAGGAGGGGAAGTGATCAAACGGTGCTAGCTGGTTTTCGTAGCCTCCGGATCGTAGTGTAATTGGATTTTCGATTCGGTCTCATCCTATGTACCTGTATCGTTTGACTATTTGGTTTCTTTTAATTTTTTTTAATTTAATGCACCTTCGCACCGCGTGAACCGGTATTTAACTTGTACCAGGTTAATTAATTTATCTGGCCGCGTGCGTGTGTTAAATTCTACCCGAAGAAAATTTTTCGCTCATTTTTATTACCTACGCCAAAGAGGAAGGAAATACCATCAAGAGTCGATGTACATAAATTGCTCCTTAAACGTCGGCCTGCTTATGTTCTCGGAAATTCGGAATAAACATTGTTGTTCGTTTGTACATTTTGCGGTGTGTGAAGTCGTAATCGTTATTATGTATTTTGTTTGGCGAACCTAACGTTTCCACCGGGTTTATGTTTATTTTGGTATGAATCCGAGGTATTCTGCCGAGTTTTTTTTTTTTTTTGGAAAAAAAAACCTTAATTAGAAACTTGTTAACATTTACGATCCTAATTTACTTAATTTATAACCGGTTGTCGTATTATAACGAAGAGGCTGTTGGTGTTTGCTTTGCTGAATGGCGAAAGCTATGCCAGAAATGGACGCAGTAATGAGATATTTTTTTCTGGACAGCCTATGTGATATTTTGATAGCAACCGAGGTCCATATGCTTCCCTATGATGTATGTTTAGTTGGTTTCCTAATAATCATAAATCAAGGAAGGTCGTAAAAAAAGTTGGAGGAAGCTGCTCGGTGGAAGAATAATAGACGATGGGTGTCGTATGGACATAGGCATAGAAGCCCATTGATAAAACTCCGGGTAATTGGATAAATAATCGATGCAGGCGTCGTAACTGGTTACTTTTTGTTGCTATTTTCTCCAAAAAGTTACTTTAACAAAAAAATTCATCAAAAATTGAAAAGATATTCCGTCAATTAAATTAAAATGTTTTTTTTTCGTATTAATGTAAGTTTAGGTACCCTGTATAGTCCTTTTAAAAAATGTATAGCGTGTCTACTAGGTAATGGAAGTCATGAAAAAGTATAATAGATTTCAGATCATGGAAGTCATGGAGAAGTCATGGATTTTTGACTTTTTATTGAACAAAATTCAGATTGGGTTATAATTAATTTGAATTATTTTCGTGTTTTCTTATAAAGTTACAAGCATTTTCTAGAAGAAAAAACATTCAATTTGTAAAAAAGATAAAGAAAAAAGTCAAGGAAAAGTCCTTGAATTTCCAAAAAAAAAAAAACTGATAGACAACCTCTCTAGAAAACTTGCAGTAGTAATATTGAATTATGTAGATGAAATAAAAAAATTTTTACTCCTTCAATGCGGAGTTGAAAGGAGTTAGAACTCAATTTAACCCTTTTCTTTGACAAAATTACTATTAATTCAGCTTAGTTGCAGCTTGAAAAAGTTTTTTTTAAATGGGAATTCTGGACAGGTATATGAACTAAAATTTCTTAAAATAGATAATTTTTGATTGTGAGATCTTAAATCAGAAGGAAAAGAACAAAATTAAGGTAATAAAGTTTTGAAAAATCCGTATGAGCCAAATAATGTAGAAATTATCCAAAAATTGTTAAAAAACAAAATGTCTAAAAATCAGTGTTACCTCTGAAATTTTCCAAGTTCAAAAAGTCAACGGAAATCGAAAAAAATTTCCAAGTCTAAAAAAGTCTGACAAAATGTTTAAAAGTCATCGTCAAAGAATTGGATGATTAAAATGGGTAATTAAAATGGACAAAATTCAAGGATTGACCCCAGCCATTAGACATATCCATGTCAAAAATTATGAAAATTGTTGGAAATGTGGCATAAATTACTAAAATTGCTAAAAGTATCGTAGAATGGCCGAAAAATGAAGACAATTATAGAAAATCTCGTAAAAATTGTTAAAATTTTCACAAAAATTATTTCAAGCAAAAAAAAATTATCAATAAATCATTAAAATCGTCGAAAATGTTGTTGATATAAAACTGTCAAAAATGTCGTAAAAATTATTGAAATTTTTAGAAAAATCATTTTGAATCTTTTTGGCTCCATGAAAGGAGGAAAACTCTGAAACCCAAATTTTTGGGATCTTTTCACCTCCTCCACTGCAGTGTTCGAAATATCTATCGTCGAAAATGATGTTGAAATTATCGAAATTTCTAAGAAAATCATTGAAATGTTGTAAAAACGTTCTAAAGATCATGAAAACTTTCGAAAATTCCATTGAATACCTTAAAATTTCATTTAAAAAAAAGTAAAAACCTCGTGTAAAAAGTCAAAAAATCATAAAATTGTCAAAAATCTGGTAAAAATTGTTGAAAAATATTGTTAAATTGGTTAAAATTCCATAAAAAATGTGGTAATATTCATAAATTTTCATAAAAATCATTAAAAATAACGCAAAAATGGTAAAATTTTATGAAAACTTGGAAAATGTAAAAATTTTAGAAATTTTTTAAATCATTTTTTTCATATTTCGAATAATTTTTCCTAAAATTTCAATAATTTTTACGACTTTTTTGACAGTTTTCATGAGTTTTAGACTATTTTTACATTATTTATATCAACTTTTCGAATAATTTAACAACATTTTCGGCGATTTTCATGATTTATTGATATTTTTTAAATATTTGAAATAATTTTTGTGAAAATTTTAACAATTTTTATGAGATTTTCGATAGTTTTTTTGATTACGACCAACCTGTGTTATTTTCAGCAATTTTAATTTTACTACATTTCCAGCAATTTTCATAATTTTTGTACAATTTTTGGATAATTTCTACATTATTTGGCTCATTTTTATGAAAATTTTACTCATTTAAACAATTTTCACGATGTTTTTTGTGAATCACTTTTACATTTTGTAATTTTCCCAGTTCAAAAAATGATCCAAGGTTGCAACATTTCGCGACGTCAAAACATCACGCAATAGTCTCCCCCTCCCCACCCTCTCTCTAAGGAGACATATTCATGTCAAAAATCTTGAAAATTGGCCTTTTGCTGGTTACCTTTTGTTTGCTTTATAAGTTACTTTTTCTTTTGGAAGAATTCAGTTACGATGCCTATCGATGATATCAGATGGCCAGACAGGCTCGACCAGAAAGACTACCATCACTATGTACATTCGTTCACCCGACTTGGGCAAAGACCCATCGTAGCTGGACAAATTGCTGAGAACGTTTGCACAGTTGTCTTCAAGAACCCACGGTCGTCGTAAATTTCACACTTATCGAAACCGTACGCCGGATAGTTGGCTCAGCTTTGAGAAAATTCATCGTTCTACGGCCATAGTATACGTAGATGTAGCTTGTTTATGACAACGAAACTTCTTATGCGAACAAAAAGATAACCCGATGACCCGCGTTAACGTACGACTAGATCAGCCGCATCTTGAGCTTCGGTTCGCGGGCAAAAGCAAAAGCTAAATCTGCAACGCGAAGTCGCAGCCTCGCCGGAGCGAACGCGAACCGGTAACGGTGAATAATATTTAGGGTCATGCTGCAACTCGGTAATGTTTTCCACATGACATGCCGGTGTATCTATGCAGCTTCCAATGCTACCACAGATGCAGGCGTTTATCCGATCCAGGCACGATATGTCGTCGTCTATTGCCATTGACAACAATTTATACGCGTATTGTCCTTGTCTTATATGCGCTAAAGCTCGGCGAAAAATCGTCGTTATGTCAATGCGCTCATATACGAGTTGTTTGAAAGCCAACCGGGGGAAAAAATACATACATACGTACATAAAAACCGGATGGTATTCGAATCGGCCACTCACAGTCTATCGTTTAGACGTGACATGTACCACGCAATGGTATATAATATGGCGAGTACCTATGCTCTCGAGACATACGTACGTAGATAGAAGCGTGGCCCAATGCGATGCAACGATGACCGTGAGATCGGAGTCGATGCCATGCCGCGCCACATTTTGACCTATTTGCCAAACATACGTAGGTACTCGTAGGTACCTCGTCGAGATTTTCTTTTTTTTAATTAGACCCGTCCCCGGATTAATATCTAAGCGATAATCGACGCTGATTAAGATTTCGTACACGATGACAACAAGCTATCAGTACGAGTACGTTACCAGTTGCGCTGCGTCGCCACCCCGACACCGTCTTATGAGGCTGCTTCAACCGTAGAGTAGACGCCGAGCTGGTAATTGCTGGGTTTGAATTGCGACCGCATTCAAATGTTAATTGCGATTACCCGGTGACTTAGTTGGCACCGAAGGATAACAATAGAGGTTGCCGAATTCGTGGCCGAGTCGAGAGCTTTGAAAAAGCCGAAGCACCGAGCGAATTATATCATCTAGTTGGGTATACCTAATTGGTCAGCGGATTAGGTAGCACGGACTGAAAGAGTAGTCGTGCAAAAACTTCTCCGACGGAATTGAGTTGTATTGGCTCGGAAATAAGTTCGTTTTTCTCATATGAACGAGATGAATTGGTCGGAGAAGATGTACTCGATGGTGTGGAATTTCAGAAATGATTCGATTGCTCATTCACGTATGTAAATGGCGTGAAAATTATGCGCATTCTGCGAAAATATTCCTTAATGTTGTTCGAAATGTTGTATCCGTCAGTGAAATAAGTACAAATATGTGCGAGAAGGTATATGGAAGATTGATATTAATCACTTATGGCGTGAGTTCGTGGAAAACCATCCCATGTTCGGAAAATTTTCTCAGGAAGATGTATTGAATTCTTCTTCCGATTTGAACGAGAGATGGAGTTTTGAAAAGAGCACGATTAGAAACCTCGTTTCTAAAATTTTTGCCACCTGAATTGATTTTTACAGAATTTTTTGAAAATTTAAAAATCGTATTTTTCTGTCGAAATGTGATAATTTTGAGAGCAAAAATTTTTTTGCAGCAAAATGAATGGAAAATAAATTCTGTATTAGTATCGACCAACCAAGCCAAAATTTTACAATTTTTAGTAATTCTGGAGCCTGTAGCTTGATTTCGATTCCCCAGTAAATATTTTCCAATACCTCCAAAAGGCTTGAAAATAAACTTGGGCAGCTAAAAATTGAGTTTCAGAATGGTTGTTGAATACTTTCATCGGAAAAGTCGCCTTTGACGCGATTTGCAGACGAACTCCACGAGTGTGTTTTTTTTACCGTCTCTCAATATGACAATTTTGGAGAAAATTGAACGAAAATACACAATTTTCTGAAAAAAATTGTCCAAAAAGGGAACGAATAATCGATTAGGTATTTGGTTTGTTTTGATAAAGCCACTCAGCATAATTGGAAGAGCAAAGAACTATTGAGCCACCAGCATTGAGACAAAATCGGAATGATACAAAATTTTAAAAAGTTTTTAAAATTGCTTCGAATGGCATTAGGATTACAACTGCTGAGAGAATTTTTTTAAAATCTTATTTTAATCGTGGAAATTAATTTTGAAAATTCTTAAAAATCGATGTGTACCTTTAACTGTGGAATTTCTTCAAAATATCTTGAAAATTGTCGAAAGTGGAGTTGAAAACTCTTATTTTAATCATGGAAATTAATTTTGAAAATTCTTAAAAATTGATGTTTACCTTTAACTGTGGAATTTCTTCAAAATATCTCGAAAATTATTGAAAATGGAGCCATAGAAATCGTTAAAATCACCAAAAAAAAAAAATCGTTCAATTTACCAAAATTAATGAAATATTGTGAAAATCATTGAAAAAAATTAGGAAAATTATACAAAATTATTGAAATTAATAGATTTTGAAAAAAAAAACTAAAAGTGTTGCAAAAATAGTTTTAAAATCATTAAACTGAGTAAAATGAACAAAACGTGATAAAAATCATCGAAAACATACTATGAAATTTATGCAAAAAAGTCATTAAAATTGATTTTGAGATCGCAAAAAACAGTTGAAAAAATCGTGAACATTGATTTAAATCAAAATTCTTCAAAGCGTCATAGAAATTGGTAAAATATTACAAAATTGAAACTTCGATAAAAATGACGAAAATCAGCAAAAATTGTTCCAACTGCTAAAATTGTTGAAATTTCATTAAAATCAATAAAGAAATTACCAGGCATAAAGAAATTGTAAAAATATTCAAAATATTTTTTCAAAATTAGTGAAAAATTGTGAAATTTTTGAAAGTATATTTTTTAACGACGTAAAATGTTCAAAAAATGCAAAAAAATGGGTAAATTTCATGGTCTAAAAACGTAAAAAGTTGCAAAAAGTACTTAAATATCATTTAAAGCCCAAAAAATGGCATGAAAAATCGTTAAAGATTTTTCAAAAGTTTTTCAAAATGTGTAAAATTTGTCGAGAATATTGTAAAAATTGTTAAATTTTTATCCAAAGTTCAATACTTTGTAGCATATTGATAGTTCGAATTCTTCGAGCAATTAATGTGATTTTTTTTAGCTCTAATTGTATGACATCGTGAAATGTACTCGTATCATCATTTTATTCATTTTTTTTTCAGAATGGTTTTTTTCGAATTATTTTTATGCTTAATTAATTTATCAGTTCATTTATTTAATCGATTGTGGAAATTTAAATAAGTTTCAAGATGTGCTTAAGATGGTTTTTAGGTATAATTGAAACATTTTGATATTTTAAGTAAATAATGCTTAATTTTCATGACATTCTATATACAAACTAAACCAAAATTTTCACAAAAATCCGTGCTTTTGAAAGCAATTCTTCTAATTTTTCACCATTTTAATTTTTTTTAACCAAGGACTTGGAAAATTTGAAAACCCTGGCTTTTTGGATTTGAAAATTTTTTGTTATTTGACTTTTGTGATTTTAATTTGTTGACTTGGGAAATTTTAGTGATTCGAAATGCTGAAGTTTTTGACTGGTGGTCAACTATAAAATGTTTCAATTCGATTTTTGGTCTTGAAAAATTTTCTATAGGTATACTTAATTAAATTCTTCAGGCTTGAAGACAACCCAAAATTTGTGTAATTTGTTTTAAAATATAATGTTAGCAAATGAATTTTTTAGAATTTTGAGATTCTGACTTGTTGACTTGGAAAACTTCGTAGATTCGAAATTCTGAGGTTTTAAACTGGCAGTCAACCGAAACGTGTTGGAATTAGATTTTTGGATCGGGGAAATTTGCTAGGTAGATTGTTCAATCTGGAGATTGTGTAATTTGTTTTGATACAACATTGGAAAATGAATTCTTGGACTTGGAAAGTTTACGACTTTTTTGATTTTGGAAAATTTGAAAATTCTGACAGAAGTCAATCGATGATTCAAATTTTTTGTGATTTTTGAAAATATTCTGATGTCGTTTTAATAAAGTTTGGTCATTTCCTGACTATTGTTTTTGAGCTAAATTTCAGAGCTTTAAGTCTAGTGTCAATTGTGAATTCCCCCCTTCCCCTCCCTATACCTCGCATTGACACTAGTACAGATACCTTATCTATGCCATCTGAACTATTGGAAAATTTTGCTAACGTTTCGTCAAACCGTGATCTCCTCGCCGCCCTTTCATCCCTATTAGAATAAGTCGACAAATCAGAATCTCGATTCGTTCGTTATCATCTCACATTCCACCCTCCTTCCGCTCCTTTTCTCATCGTTACGACAATAAAAACTAAAACAAAGAAATCGGCTCGGAGCGACCGCGACCTTAGACCCTTTATAGAAAATGGCTCTTCATTGCATATTCAGATTCCGATTCACATGTTTCTGTAAATAAGTATATCCTCTACTCTTATTCGTGGCTGTACCGCTCGGCTGGAAAATTAACGACGGCGGCGCGCGAATTCCCAAGCAATAGTATAACAATTATGACACGAAAAATATTTCCAAGCTTTGGACTCCCTCCACGTGCGTTCGAAAGTCTTAGTTTTTCAAATATAAGTAAAGCACGAAGAGCCTCGGAAACCTTGAAATCGTGCGCACCTTATAGCTCGTTTCTACTCACGAAGTTTGAAAATTGTGCGTCAAATATAAACGAGAGCCACGCAAATACACACGTATTTTTTCAAACAAGGTCATGAGCTATTTCGCAGAAATTTCGAACCAGCTTGGGTACCATGTTGGTAAGACACGGCGCGCCGGTGAAAAATGAAACCGCAATGCTCTCATTTTCGTTGTGGCGACATTTAACTATGCTTGGGTATAAATAAAAAGCACGAGAAATGTCTAGGAAGTGGTATGATTTTTATGATAGCGGTGGTCTGATTATAAAGAAAGTACAGAAATGTTGATTTTGGAAAGGTGAATATTTTCAATATGACTGATTCGTCCAAATGTCGATTTACACCTTTGGAATGACTATTAGGTATATTTGTTGATACACAAATATAAAGTAAATTATCGCTTTATCACACAGGAAGTGAATAAGTAGATCGAAAGCATCACCCGTATTATATTTTTGTATTTCAATGGCCTTAAAATCTTCCCCTCTCTGGAACCCATCCAGAGTGCTGAATTTATAGACGAATAACTAATAAACCTGCGATTTCGTGCGAATAAAAAGTTTTTTCCAGAATCACCGATCGAATTAGAATAACGTTTAATTGCGACAGTTAAACGTTGCCGGAGCAATCGTTTAATTCGAAGCGGTGAGAATCACACGTGTGTACGATTGTACCAAAGTAATCGATCGAGCCGTTATAATCATTAACGCCGATGCCCCGAAAGGTTTCGTGTACTTTTAAGACGCTTTTGTCGGAATTCGTACGGTGAATTATCCGATCTCTGATTCGCTATTTATCGAATGCACTTTCCAAATCACAATTAAATTGTAAAAATTGTTCTGTGCGAGTATCCATAGAGACTGGTTCGTATATAGATTCGACGATGGGTCTTGGAACAGTGGGAAGTAGCAACAGATTGGATTTGTATAGCTTAATTTCATATTGGTTTGGGTATCCAATCGTTCGTATGGTTTATTTGGCGTGATGCGATCGTGTATACATTATAAAACCTGAATTAGATGGCGACGTATAGCTTTACCTATACGTGATCACTTTATGTACATACGTATATCTATAGTATGTGGGTTTATGTGAGTCATTTCAGGTGCCCGTCTTTCGATAATAGGTCAAGTTTTAGGGCATAGGGTCGACGATATGTATACCGGGACCGGCAGTCTAGCTATTTTTATATATCTGTGTGTACTATGATGATATAACGAAACCCTTTTATATGGTGGCTCTCCGCGGCATCGCATCGGCACAGAAACACGTTCTTATACTATATCGGCAGCATATTCGGGCGTATTGTGCACGAGCCTATGAGCGATTGTGTGTTAGATAATAGATAAACATCTTACGACGATGATGCTTTTTCAACTCTATGGGAGATTGCGCAGAGCAGCAGCTATGTGGTGATGTATGAATAATGTAATATAACTATGGTTACCTTATGAATGCTTCCGAATTCACTGTCAACTGCTCCGATTGTTCATTCACTAGTGATCTGTAAAACGAAAAATTTACCCGTTAGCTATGTCGTATGGTTAAGTATGTGTAGATAGGTGTTGAAAATGGTGTATTTATTTTAACATGATTTATGAATGGTGTTGTGCACTTCGATGAATGAAGTTGATCTTTTCAAAAAGTTCAGTCAGGTGATTTGATGAAAAGTAGCTCAGGGATGTTGGCAGCATTTTCTATGGTAGCAGGTAATCTGACCACGAGAGTCACTGAGTTAAACTCACATGACCGAGTATGAAATGAGAGGGGTTGGGGGAGTAGAAAAAAGAGATGTGGTGATTAAAATTGTCGAAAAATGAATAGTTTATCTGCGAAGATTTTGGAAAAATTGAAAATTCGTCAGTCCATCGTTTTTGAAGGAAGAAAATACTATTTTCTTTTGATTTGTGACGAATTTTTTCAAAAAATTGAGTGATACGGTGAAGAGTTATTACTCTCAGAGGAGACAGGAGGACAAAAATATTGAAAAATGCAGAAATTTTTGAACAAAACAAAGGGACAATGAAAAATGAGTTTGAATGAGTTGTCAAATTCCAAGAATTTCGCATTTCAGAATTATGGTCGCAATTTTGAAAATTTCGAGTTGATGGACGTCAATTTTTCAAAAAACTTTATTACACTTTTTTCAACTTGCTAAAAAAAATATGAGTGGAGGAAAGGGGCACATTTGCCATATTTGGTCAAATCAATTAAACTTTAATGGACACCTTGCCCTTTTTTTTTTTATTAATCCATACTATAGAATGAATAATCATAAAACGAATGCAAAAAACCAAATTTGATTTGAGACCATAGGAGCTGAGAAAAATTTTTTCAGAGA
>FIZU01055572.1:0-15730 GCA_900064475.1 Pseudococcus longispinus
TTGGGGGGGGGGGGGGGGGGGTGTCAAGAATTACACTTTTTTAAAAAATCTTGAAACTTAAGCATCCCCATTTTGCTTTAGGTGAGGTAAAAAAAATGAAAATTGGAATCAAAACCATTGCAGTAAGTATGAATAGTTGTACCAGAAAAATGATGTACACTGCATGCACATAAATCGTTTCATGGATATGTCTCAGTCTTATGGGTATCCAAAACTTTCATGCATTTATTGGAAATGTTGATGTTTATCAACTTGGAGTTTTAAAATTTTCCAACTCAAAAAGCCATACGTCGCACCGTAAAAGAATCGCTGAAATTTGTCAATTCCACAAAGTCATCCAGGTTAACAACTAACAAATCATCTTGAGTAAGAGACTCCCCGAAATTTTTTAGTTCACAATTTCAATCGGTAGATTCTCTGATGTTTTCCAAAAAGTAGGCTGGCTTTTCTTCAATTTTCTGAATTTTTCCAAGTCCAATAAGTCAAAAAATTCATCTGCTGTCTTATAAAGATTTCCAAGTCCACTGTCCAGAAGGCTATCAAGGATAACGAAATTTCGTGAAGCAAAAACGTACGTCACATTAGTCCATCTGATGTACACATTATTTTAAAATTTTTAATAAGTCATTAATCATTTGGAATATCTGAGTTTTTTCAAGTCCAATATATAAGTCCAAAAAGTCATTAGGGTAACAAAATTTCCTGACGGTTTTTCATGACGTCTAAATTTTCTCGTTGACCTCCAGTTTCAAGATATATCCATGTCAAAAAGAAGATTAAGTAGATTTCCCTTTTCAATGGGGAATAAAAAAGTCACTTGTCCTTATTTTTCAGGTTTGTCTTAAAAAACCCCCTCTAGACTTTCTGGTCATTTTCATTTCCTTACTACCCACGGAAGTATAAAACGTGGGATACGCTTTTGCTCTTTCTGCTATATCAAACTGAAAAGCACATTTCAGTCTGACATAATGTTTGACTTTATCTAATTGTAAGTTCAAAGAGTCGGGCACAATGTTATCATGCCTCGTGAAATGACTAAAAATCAATTTTTGAAACAATATAAATTTTTCCACGTTCAAAAGTCAACTGACCACAAAAATTTTCGAAATGGAAAAAATCAAAATTTCTAAAAAAATTTGTCCAAAAAATTTTTTGAAATCTGAAAAAATTTTCAATTCAAGAAAATCTAAAATAGCATGACAAAATGCCTGAAAAACAATCCCCAAGAAGTCTGCTTGGCAAAATGTCGGAACATTAGCGTGAAAAGTTAGCATCATCTTTGAAATTTTCTAAGTCCAAAAAGTCAGTGAAAATCTGAAAAATTTTCAAAGTCCAAAAAAATGTGACCAAATATCTAAAAGTCAGTGTGACGGAATTTTGTATCGAAATTTCATAACGTTTTGACATGGATATATGTCTTATAGCTGGGAGTCAATCTGAAAATTTTGTCCATTTTTTGTGTCCATAAATTCCGTCATGAAATTCCTTGAAATGACTTTTAGACATTTTGCCAGACTTTTTTATAGGTACATCGAAAATTTTCAGATTTCCATTGACTTTTTGAACTTGGAAAAATTCAAAGATAAATCTTCCCAAATGGAATTTTAGCATAGGATATGCTTTTGCTATGGGTAATTTCGTGAAAAAACTGACGAAATTCCGTTTTGAAATTCCGTCACGATGATTTTTAAATATTTTGTCAGACTTTTTTGGATTTAAAAAAATTTTCAGATTTTCATTGACTTTTTGAACTTAGAACATTTTCAGAGATTATTCTGATTTCAGACATTTTGTCAGACTTTTTTGGAATTGGAAAAATATTCAGATTTCTATTGACTTTTTGGACTTGGAAAATTTTCAGAGATAATGCTGACTTTTAGACATTTTGTTAGACAAATAATTTAGACTTTTTGAATTGAGAAAATTTTAGAAATGAGGATATCTTTCCGATATTTTGTCACGCAAACTTCTTGGATTTGGAAAATTTCAGATATTATGTTGACTTTCAGACATTTTATCAGACTCGGACTTGGAAAATTTTTAAGATCTCAAATGAATTTTTGGATTTAGGAAATTTCCACTTTATGGACTTACAAATTTCAAAGCAGTTCAAATCAGACATTTTTGTAAGATAGCTTTTCACCCATGGCTGACTTTTAGACATTTTTTTTTGCAGAATAATCTTCACAATTCAGCTTCATGAAATATTTTTTCAAATTTCACAAAAAAAATTAAAATATTGACTTTTTTGCTCCTTCCTCAAAAAGGAGAGGAGATAAAGGCAAAAAATCAGAAAAAAATTGAAGAATCGCTCCTTCAATGATTTAAGTTATAATTTTATTGGGAATTTTTAATTTTTCAATTTCAAATGAGAAATTGGATGATGGAGGACGGTGTTAAAGGTTTAGAGTTTCAAATAAGGCGATTCAAATATGAACCCACGTTCTTTTGACGTCATGTAACGACTTCATTTTGATACCCTCCAACTTTCCAAAAAAGAAATCTCGACCCAACCCTGGGTGAATTGTTTGGGTACTATTTTTCTTTAGCTGCGTTAAACATGAAAAAAATTCTCAAAGTACAATTCCACGAGGAAACATTAAACAAACAACGAAATACTTGATTCGTTGAAAAATGTACAAAAAAGTTCTCATTTTCGACTAAAAAATTCTGAAATTAATTTGTGAAAAAAATTCGTGCAAGGGCTTTTCTTTCTTCCATGTCCGAGTAAAATTACTGCATTGAATTGTACCAACGAAATTCGCACACAACTGCGATGAAATGTAATCTTGGAAAAATAGGTAAAAAATTCCAATTTCCATACAATAATGTTACGAACAATAATACCGTCAACAAGGTCATCGGTATACGTGGAGAAACTTTGATTTATTTCGAAATTAAAAGCTCTCTTCGAGGGTGGTTTTTTTCACGGTTAAATTGGAAGGGCACGTCAGTTCGAATGAGTTTATTCACAACATCGATGTTGGCGATTATACAGCTGTTTTTCGTACATGCACGTTTTTCCAATATACATATACTCGTACGTAGGGCCATAGCACCATTTGGAATACGTTTGATAACCTTGACTCGACGATGTTAAAATTTTTCACATAATAGACCATATATACGTAATGCATATAGGTATACTCATTTCGTCTCTTTCTTTTCATTACCTAATATACTTTTATTCAATGACAAATCAATACATGAAATCTCACGACGGTATCGGTGACTTTCTCTCTATACCTTTTACAGAAGGCCACAAAGGATTAGAAGAACGAGGAACATGGGGAAGTGCAGGTCGAAGGGTTGAAGTTCACGCGACGGTGAGAAAAAGATAGAGAGATTTAAATTTGAAAATATTTTCGCCGGCGAATAAACACATTTCTAAAAGATAAGGGGTTGTCTCGCGCGTATATTTTGCATTGTTGTTGTTGCCATCGCCGCTGTCGCTTTCACCGTGTTGTTTTTTGTGGTAACGTGTACCTAATGTGTTTTTGTTTTTACCGCATATTTTTCGGGGGTCGGGGACGCGACGTGGTGGTAAAACTGTACTTTTTATCTTCTTAGCGAGCTGTTTCTGTGCACGATGCTGAAAGACGAACAACCGCTTAAAACCTAACACGCTTACGAAAAGTACAGAGGTTTTAATCTCAGTTAAAAAATCGTATTCGGCCCATGTTTACACAAATTTTCACGCGCTCGACGCGTAAATACTTCTCTACGCGTACACACGCTCGTAGGTATGTATTTTGTAAACAAGCAGAAGAAAAAAAGAAGTGATTATTTAATACGAAGTCGACGAGAGGTGGACTTTTCATTGTTCTCAAGTACACTCCTACTTACTCCGTACACTTCAGCTTGGGTGAGAAATTTCGCCATTTTTTCTGAAACAATTGCCCTCGAGTTGGAATATTTTAAAAGTCAACATCGTCGAATATTTTTTTTTATTCCATTTAGCCTGATAGATTTGTTTTCCGTCTGTCAAAACTGAAACGACATTTCGTTTTAAATCGTGACCATTTTAAGTAAATAAAGTCTGAACGATATTTTCAAATATTAAATCCTAAAAAAAAAGCATCAGACGATTCGAACCTTCGAGTATCTCTATCTTCCTCATGGCCTTCCATTCCTGTAGTTTTTACGTATTTTTTTTTTCGAATGTACAGCCAAAGTAAAGGAATAAGAGTTCGGTTTAATAAAAAATTTAATTTTAGTACGTCTGCCAAACACGATGAGAGAAGTGAAGAGTTTTTTTTATAGAGTAATGTAATCGAAGGATCATTTTTTCGCGAAGTTTTAATGCCTTTCGATTGCGACGATAGAATTTTACAACCAATTTCCACAGACTGGTTTTCAAATTAAAAAAATTACCGTTTGGTATCGGAATTTGAAACATTTATTGAAATTATTCTACAATAGGTACTGAAACAAAAAAATAATCAATTTTACTGTAACGTGTATGAGAAAAAGCTTTCAGGGAATTTCAAATTCTGAGGGAAAAAAACTAGTCAACGGGGAAATTTTTTTGTACAATTTCAGTACCTGGAAAAATCGAGACAGAATTTTTTACTCAAAAGGTATCGACGGGTTAAGTGGTAAAATCGTTCATCGTTCCTACGAGTATTTTTTTTTGAACCTCTAAGATTGTGACCTTGTTATGAAAAAAATTTTAAGAAAGTTTAGACCCCTTCTCTCATTTTCTTTCCAACTCATAGCTTTTTTATTGCAAATATTTCCAAGAATTTTCAATTTGAGTAAAAATGAAAGAAAATTGTTTGTTCTTTTGCATGAGGTTATATAATCTTGTTGGTGATCTATTTACGATTTTTTTCTAATTTTCGTTCATTAAATCAAGTTTTATTAATCACATAAAGTTTTTAAACGTGAAAATCACCATGACAGCCAAAAAAGACCATTCGTGCAAATTACTAAACAATTCGTATTTTTATGAAGAATTTCATAATTGGTTCTGGGGATTTCTTTGAACCAAGAATTGAAAATCGCGAAAATTGAATAGAGAAATTTTTATTTCGTATTTTTTGGTCATGAAAACATCCCATTACCTGAAAACGATGCCTCCAAAGAAAAAATTCTCAATCAATAATTTTGAAGAGGAAAAAATTTGTCATTTAAAGCATTCAATTTTTGTTTATCTTTGTTTTGTGAAAAAAAATTCTATCCGTTCAAAATTAAAAGTTGCTGGGTTTAAAAAAAATTGATCAAAGGTCAGAAAATTCTTGAACTTTGATACCTATCGGAAATGTTTCTATCCATTTGGATTAATTTCAACTCCAAGTATATGAATATAATTGAATCTATACTTATACAGGCAAATATGGGTCAATCTGGATCAATTTTTCTTTACAAATCCAAGTAAGTACTTAAATCCAAATGAATTAAAACTGATTTAAATAGATGAGACGAAAGAATTTCTTAATTTTTTATGGTATTTGTATTTAAATCAAAATGCAAAAACATCGATATGTCTACAACTGGATTACAACCATGATTGTTTATACTTGAATCTAGAAATGTGAATCTGATGAAAGGCTCTGGTGTGGTAAGGGAGCCAATAGGCCTCTAGTCGAAATTCAAAAAAAAATTCAAGGCTTCCGATTCGTTATGGTAAAATATGGTTTCAGAGCTTATGCGGAATCCTTTACTTTACCTTCTGGGGATTGGACCCCCGAAATAGTGATTTTAAGCTAAAAAATGCTATCCCAGCGAGTTTTTGATCGATTTTTGTAAAATTTGGTAAGTTGGTACAAGTACCTACTCAAGAGGAACGTTGTGAAATTTTTTCAGATTTTTTCTACCCCTACAATGACCTTGAAATCGACTTTGAAAACTTAAAATCGCCACAGAGGGTACAATTTTGGCGTGGGCATGAAAAAAATTATTTTCTCATTTTCCAGACCATTTTGTACGACTCAGAATTTTTTTGATTTTTGCCAGAGGGGGGGGAGGGCTTATACATAAACTTTCAAAAAATCGTCTTTTTAGTCCGTTTTCCTACCTTAACTAGATCATTCCGGATCGAAAAATTTTTTCTTGCAATATATCATCAATGACATCAAAATACACCATCAACCTGCATTTAGATAAAATTCGTTCATTTTTTCTCTTTTTTCCAATTTTATTTTAAAATACCCGAATGACGCCATTTTAGGAACTTACAACCTCCTCCGAGATGAGCCAGGGGCCTAAAAATCATGTCTATACTTGTTTCAAGTCTATACGCATCAAATATTGCAATTTCAGCAGAATCGAGAAATTTTAATTTTTTTAAACTCATTTCATGTAAAATTTTTCAAAATTAATTCGATTTGTGAAAAAGACCAAAAAAAAATTAAAGTTTTTCAATTTTGCTGAAATTACAATATTTGATGGATAAGCATCGACTTGAAACAAATCCAGACGTGATTTTTAGGCCCCTACCTGATCTTCGAGAAGGTTGTAAGTCCCAAAATAGTGCCATTTGAGTATTTTAAAAGAAAATTTTGAAAAAATGAACGAATTTGATCCAAGTGCAAGTTGATGGTATATTTTGGTGTCACTGATATTATATCGCAAGAAAAAAAAATTTTTCGGCCCGAAATGATCTTATAGTTAAGGGAGGAAAACGCACTAAAACTACTTTTTTTTGAAGATTTAGGTATGACCCTCCCCCGAAAAAACCCCAAAAAATTCTGAGTATTTCAAAATGGTCTGAAAAGTAACACAGCAGTTTTTTTTTTGTGCATGCACCAAAATTGTGCCCCCTGGGGCGATTTGACGGTTTCAAAGTCATTTCAGGGTAGTCGTAGGGGTTGAAAAAATCTGAAAAAATATCACAACGTTCCCCTTGAGTGCCCGTACCTACATACAAAGTTTGCTAAAAATCAAATCAGAAACTCGAAGAGATAGCATTTTAGCTGATTTTCGAGAAAAAATCAACTATTAAAATTGACTTGACGTATGCTTAAAGTTTTGTCCACCAAATAAGTCTCTTAATAATTGACCAAATGAACTGAAATTTTTATGAAATATCAAGTACTATTGGGAATAGAACCCTATCGAATTCTAGAAAAATCGGTGAACCGGTTTTCGAGTTATTCGCGATTAAAATTTTCAAATACCTCTACCGCCTTGAATATTGCAGTTACGTGAAAATTGTATATGACCTTTTTAATAGCATTTAAAAAGACGCATAAAAAAGGTTCTATAGTATTTTAATTTTTGTGAACCGGTTCTCGAGGTATTCACCATTCAAATTTTCAAATACCTCTAACGCCTTGAATATTGCAGTTACGTGAAAATCAAAAATAACCTTTTTAATAGCATTTGAAAATTCGCATAAAAAAGGTTATATACAGTTTTCAATTTTGTGAACCAGTTCTCAAGATATTTGCTATAATACGGTTCTTTTTTTTCCAAAATTGGAATTTCGCTTTAAAAACTAATTTGAAGTAAAGTTTTTTGATTGCTGATGATTTATTATGAAATTTATCGTGAGAAAATTAGTTTTTCTAACACATTTTCCGCGTTAAAGTTCTTTTTTGCTGAAAATCACTATTTGGAGGGCCCATCCGCGGGGGGCGGGGGTGAAGTAAAGGATTCCGCATAATCTCTAAAATCATGTTTCACCATAACGAACCAGATGCCCTGAAAGAATTCTGAAATTTGACCAGAGGCCGATTGACCCCCTTACAATTACCACACTAGACC
Source organism: Pseudococcus longispinus (assembly GCA_900064475.1). Classification (NCBI taxonomy): domain Eukaryota; kingdom Metazoa; phylum Arthropoda; class Insecta; order Hemiptera; family Pseudococcidae; genus Pseudococcus; species Pseudococcus longispinus. The sequence goes on from FIZU01055572.1 coordinate 7,711, forward strand.
CTTTTTGAAAATTTTTCCAATCAACCTCATTATTATGAACTCAAAAGTCAGAACTCAACTTAGGTATTTGAAAATGATCGCTCTTTCCATCTTTCTAATGACACCAATCCAAGCCTCCTATCTCGCTCGAGTCAAAAGTTATGAGCTTTTAATTTCAAATTGTTTTTCTTGAAATTAAAATCCTTTTAATTTCAAGGAAAATATTTGAAATTAATTAGGTAATTAAATGCTCGTAACTTTTGACCTAATAATAATCAAAATTATGTGTGTATTACTTCATGCATGCAGTTATATTCTAATAAAATTCAATTAGCCAACTTTAATCAACAAAATTGGGAATTCCAATCGTTTCCAACTTCCAACTTTCAAGTTTTGGGATATTTTTATTTATTTTTTTTCATTTAAACCGAAGATGCCCGAACTTTGCCGAACAAGTACCGGGCGTTATCAATTTTATCACCAAAACAAGTGGTGAACAACTTCGTTGTACGTTTTTTCGATATTTTTTAATAAAGATACTTGATTTATGCCAATGTAATTACTTTGTTACGATGTAATTACTACCAAAACCTACTTATTGCGCGTTTATTATCGTACCATGGTACTTTGTAAGTAAATACATTCCTAAGTATCCATCATGTATGCCAAATTTTTGAAAGAAAACGTACTCCAAGAGAGGAATAGCGATCGTAAACTCAGCTATTACACCGCCCTAGGTAAATAAATAATATTACTTTACTACTTAATTCTAAAACATTTCATATTAACGTATTTATATGTTCAATTCAAACAGATGGTGGAATTTGTAGCGAAGAATTCAGCACCAGTATTCTATCAAGATTCGGTGTAGCTTTTTCTATAAAACGAATTCTGCTGGAGATATTTCTACCTCAAGGCTACCCTACGAGCGTTAGTCGAGATTACTTCACTTATCAGATATGGGATACAGTTCAAGTAAATCTATACCAAGAGTTTGTTTGAAAAATGAAACATTACTGTAGCCTATGATTGCTTTTTTTAGGCGTTTTGTAGCACGATCAGTGGTACATTGACTACTCATGCTATTTTCAAAGGTGTCGGAGTAGGTGATCAGAGTGCAAATGCTTTGTCAGCTGCGGTGACGTGGATTTTAAAAGATGGCACTGGGATGATCGGTCGGATATTGTTTGCTTGGTGGAAAGGGTAAATTTTTTTCTGTTTGAAAACTAGGAAATATTTCTGAAATTATATCAGCTCTTTTACAGAACACATTTGGATACAGATTGTAAAAAATGGCGACTCACAGCTGATATAATCAATGATCTCGCATTATGCTTAGAACTCTTACTGGGCATAGCAGCTTTTAAAAACTACGGATCTACTTTTTTATGTGCATCAGCTATGATGAAAGCTATCGTCGGTGTAGCCGGAGGAGCAACCAGAGCAGCCATTACTCAACATCAAGTAAATATTGAACATTCAATGTTCTGTGATTAATTCATTGTCCTAAAATTCTGATCAATTTATAGGCCATTCGTGGTAATATGGCTGATGTTTCTGCAAAAGATGGCAGTCAAGAGACCTGCGTCAATTTATTAGCTTCTTTTTTCGGCCTTTATATTTTAACGATGATCGAAAATAACACCAGGTAGGTTTTACGTCGATTAATTTGTATGCAGTCGAAAGCTCATTGTGTTATTTCCAGGTACATCTGGTTAGTATTTTTCTCAGTAACTGTGATGCATATTTATGCCAATTTTAAGGCTGTCAAATGTCTTAAAATGAAGACCTTAAATACCTCGAGATTTCTATTACTACTTCATCATTTCCTTCGAACGAATAATGTTAAAGCTGTGAACACCGTGAATGATCAAGAAACCGTTATTTTAGGATTTGGTATCGCTGGTGAGTACTTCAGCTTTGACCAGAGAACTTGATTCAATTGGATTCTAATTCCTCGTATGTTTTCAGATTATAAATTATGCGGTAAGAAGATCTATCTTGGAGGATCTTTTCAACCAATAATTCGCCGCAAAAATATCACCAGCGAGCAGCTGAAAAAAATCAAAAACTGTTATAGATCTTTTCAGTACATTGTTGTGGATGTAGATTCATCCGTTCATGTTATTTTGAAAGATAATATCAAAGACGAGTATATTTTAATGGCGTATTTTCACGCTGTTATCTATGGACTTGTTCTGTCTTATTTGGAAGGCGGGATGAAAGTAAGTTTTCGCTCCAAATGAGAGATAATTCAATGCAAAAATTCATGAGAAATATTTCTCGCAGAATTACGTTTACGATGAAGAATTCAACGCTTTGGTAAGAGCTTGCAGCGAAACAAGAATCATTGAAATTTACGTTAACGATTTCGTATCTCGTAAATGGGCTAAATTTGCCACCGATGCTATTCTCAACGGTAATTTACCAACTTAGTAATTTCAATTTGTACCATTGAAATATTTATACTCAATTGAGACTATTTTTCAACAGGTTGGACTACCGATAGACACCAGCTGATCGTAGACGAATGGCGAACGAAATGGAACTAATGGACGAATTAAATATGTTAATATTTTATTACACGTTTTCAAAGAAATATGTCGTATCTTTCGTAAAATTTATAATATCACAGGTAGTTGTATCACGAATGGCTGGTAACAGTATCATCCTTGGAGCCAGTCTGAGATAAATGTTTCACAATATCTACCCAATTCCATCCGCGTGGTTGTTCACCGCCAGCATTACATCTATCCCATTGCCGACGTTTTTGTGCCTTGCTCAGATGTTCTTTTTTTACGGTTACTTTTGGAGCTTGATCGTTAACAGTCTGCGAATGAAAATTCTATCAATATAAGCGATAAGGGAATCATTACAGAGAAAGTATATCGATCCTTACCAAAGAACTGACTTCTTCTACTAGAGTGATCTCCTCTTTGGGAGGAGCTTTGACGACAGGAAGATGTTTCGAAACTTCTATCATCCAGTTTTCTAAATTATCTTTAACTAGTTCAATTAACGTGTAGATCATGGCAACTCCGAGATATTGCTCGGCCTTTTCGTTAATTTTTTCAGATATGAAGTCTTTTGCTGGTTGCGATCTACGAATTACAACTGAACTTGAATAAAGAACTCGAAGTGATTGAATTGTAATGATAATAAATACGTACAAATGGTTGTTATAAAACGTATTTAGGTTAATAATTGGTTTTTCGCTTGGGTAACTAGGTGTCCACGAAAATTCTACCAGAATTGAGTTTTTTTCGCTATCTTCGCCACACTAAATGATAAATTTGAGTTGAGTAAGGAATCAGAATGATGATGAATACGAAAAACTTACTTTGTATTGAAATACAGTCGACGAAATTTGCTTGAAAGCTGGGTCGCCGTCGTAAATGGCTAGTAAGGCTTCTTCCTCTTCTTGCTGTGATTCTAAATTTTCGTCCATCTGAAAAAACTAATCAAATGTAGTCCAGTGATTCTGGACAACTTGGCAGAAATATTGCTCTTATCACCTTATGCGAGTTGGACCACACAGTCAAGACTGAGAAGTTGATATAGTTTTTGATTCACGAGTCAATTCTGCATATTGAATCTATTCAAATAATACTAAACTTTTATAATTATTGGTTTAATTTCAATTATTCCTACTCATTTTGAACTTTTGAAATGAAATTTGAGTGGAAAGCACAAGAATTGATAACAAGTGTGGAAAGCTAAGTTCATATTTAATAACCAAGAAGATATCCATTGTTTTGCTTGAAATGTTTGGACCCGGTGTTTCGCATTTTCTCTGATTTTGCTCGTATCTGTTGAGAGAAAAGTAAATGATAGGATGAAACAATCTTATAAGAATGAAATTTTGATGAATATTTCCTTTTTAGTTGGTTCGTGTAATAAAAAATTACATTATTCTTTCAAATTTATTCACTCCTGCTTGTACCATTTTGTGAATATTCTTTCAATTTGGGAAACAGTGTTGCAAATGAAGGAAACTCGCATAAAATTGATAAAAGCGAATAAATTAATTTCCGGTGCTCGGTGGTGTATCTCTTTTATTACGATTAACTATTAATTAAGAATTATGTTTTAATTTCGATCAACTCAATCAAACAATGACTATCAAGAAAGTATTGATTGATCTAAGCGGTACTATACACATCGAAGATTACGCCATTCCAGGAGCAGTGGAAGCCTTAAAAAAGTAATCATTCTGTACTGTTATCTACTAATTACGTTTATTTCTCAATCATGTACACTTCCTTTAAACAATTCTCAATTTCCGTTCAGGCTTCGTGATGCCAAATTGGAAATCAAATTTGTCACCAACACCACCAAAGAAAGTCGCCGAATATTATACGAACGTTTGAAGAAACTTGGTTTTGAGCTAAACATCGATGAAATATGGAGTTCGTTATGGGCTGCTCGAAGTCTAATATCAGATCAAAAACTCTCTCCTCTATTACTCGTCGATCATCACGCTCTTGAAGATTTCTCAGACGTTAGTACAGCTGAACAGAAACACGATTCTGTCGTTATCGGTCTGGCACCGGAACATTTCCATTACGATAAATTGAACGAAGCTTTTAGGTAAATAAATCGGTCATTTGGTTTTATTTCAGTTCTTCGTGAAACTAATGAAGGATCGTTTCGTAATATTTCAGATTATTAAAATCCGGCGCCAAATTAATAGCTATTCATCAAGCTCGTTATTATAAATCACCGTCAGGGTTATCTTTAGGACCTGGCTTGTTCGTCAAGGGATTAGAATACGCTGCTGATTGTAAAGCATTCGTCGTCGGAAAACCGAGCGCCGATTTCTTCAAAGCTGCTTTGGCAGATATTGAAACCAGTGAAGCTGTGATGATCGGTGATGTATGTTTCAGTTATTTGCTGATTCGATCGTGTTCTATATTTTGTTTCAATTCGATGGTATTGTTTTTTCCATTGTTTTAGGACGCTCGTGATGATATTGGTGGAGCTCAGGCGATTGGTATCAAAGGAATATTAGTAAAGACTGGAAAATATAAAGAAGGAGACGAAAAACTTATAGATCCGGCTCCTACGTACACAGTTGATGATTTTACCAAAGCTGTTGATATCATTTTAAACGATTTATAAATTTATGAGCTGTCCTTGTCGTTACCAGTTTTTTTATCATTGTATAATTTTTTTTTAGTTCAAATGTAAGCTTTAGAATTTTATTTTTGTAGTTTTAAATTTTAATGAGTACAGTATTTAGTACGTCTTTTCATAAAAAGAATAAATGATTGAAATTGGTAAAAAGTTTAATGAATTATTCTAATTTTCAACGTTTTGTTTCGAAATTTGAACTTTTGAAAATCCGGCAACCGCCACCGGAAACTCACCGGAAAAGTCAAGAGAAGAGAAACACATCGCCATTTTTTAATATCCATTTTGGTAACACTGAAGGAGTTTTCTCTGTAAAAAAACATGTACGTTGTGAAATTATGACGCATTAGTCATCGAACTTGCGCGTTGTCATTCGATTATTAGTGTTATCATTTTCGTTCGTGTGTATTTCGGGTTTTACGCGGCTTTTGCAAAAGCTCTCGAACTTTGAGCTTATGTTTACACTTTTCGAATATTCCTATACGAGGTAAGCACCACCGGCATTAGTTTCATGTGTTTTAATTACCTCAAACACAGGACAATTCCGAATTGAAGTCAGGAATTCAATTTCAGTTTTTCACATGTTTGTTATTTCATTGTATTGTGTGAATCTACCAGCAGATTATTTCATGTTTCCGGCTTTATATCTATTGTACTTTTTGTCTTCAGATCGTGACATAATCGTACAAAAATGCCAATACAACAGATATCCGAAGACAGCGTCGTCAAAGTGAAGGCGGCGTACAATGGGTGAGTACGAAGCTACAAAGATGCAGCTTGTAACGATTTCTAAACTCTGCATTGTGCTATTGTATGTATTGTCTTTGTTGTTATTCTACAGGGAAATTATGATCACCGATATAAGTATGGATATCACGTTTGAAGAATTAAAACAAGAAATGCGAGGCATATGTCGATTCCACCCTGAACAAGTATTTACCATGAAATGGGTCGACGAAGAAGGTTTTTATCTATTGTTATTCTATTCGAAACGTCTTCGTGTATTTTAATTGTTTCCTTTTTCAATGTCTAGGTGATCCTTGTGTTTTATCTACGCAACTCGAACTGGATACAGCGTTGAAATTGTACGAAATAAATAAAGATTCCGAGCTTACTATACATGGTGAGTTTATCAAGAATTATCAGTAGGTTTACTAAGTAACTAATCGATGGCTGTTTTTATCCCCTATTTCACGTGTTGGTTTCGTTTGATTTATGAAAACTAATTATTGAAATAATTACGCGTACGACGTACATAAATTATTGAAGTTTATAATGATATGACGATATCAGCGTTGCATCCACCGCTTATGTTTTCGTGTACAAAATGTAACGTTAATTACTTAATATCGTACATCCATTATTTATCCTGACTCGAATGCATGAGTGCTCAACTTGGAGTTCTATTCCTATCAACTAAGTATTTATCAAAGGACGTACTCGCCAAGTCGCAATCGAATGAATTGATTTTTAAATATTGAAACATTCACGCTGGTTACTTTGAATCTATATGAACCAAGGTTTGTTGAAAAAGAAGGATTGGTTTATGGAATGAAAGTATTATAATATAACCTGATTATTAAAGTTCAATTTTAAAATCTCAATTTTCATGTGGTTTTAAAAGAATAATTTACATTGTTTTTCACGTAACTTCGTGTTTGTTGATTCAAGATGCATTTATGGGACTTCTTTTAATATATTGAAATGTCTTTAAATTTGAAACATAATTTTTGAGGTCATTGACATGTTTTCATTCATTACATAAAATCATTTTTTGAATTAAAAAAAATAATAAAGTTTAAAAAAGATTTTAAGCATTTCACAAAAAAAACTATCTCAACTTACTCGAAAAATAATTGTAGTTGGGGTCAAATATGCATTTCAAATTTGATCATCTAATCGGTTAGCACGAAAGAAGGATATTTTTTTTTTTGAACATGAACTGATTTTTTTAGTACGAATCAAAAAAAAAGTTTGAAGAAGAGGGGGATCATCAAAAGTTGCCTTTGGGAGGCGAGGAGGAGGTAGTAACTGGAGAAAAAACACCCTTATTTCTGTACATAAAGGAGTAGGGGCATGTTTGGTATCATTTTCATATAATTCGACCCTTCTGAAGTCGAATCCGTCATTATTTTCCTGATTGAAAGTGGATAAGTGACACAATCGTTAAATTTGTGCAGCATAAAATGATTAATTTTTGTAAAAATCACAATTTATCATTTTTGAGCTCTGTATGGGTGACCAATTGAGTCAAGAGACAAGTCTTCATTATAATTCAAACTTCCAGAATTCAAATTCGAAGTTAGTTTCCAGGTAGCAAGAAAGGAATTTTCACTATAATGACCCTCATGTGCTTAAATTTATGGATTTTTTTTTCATTTTCGAAGAACAGCTCTTCTTCTCTTCGAGCTATAAAAAAAATTATAGAATAAAAAGTGATTGATTTTCAACGTTCAACAACTTTTGTTTGAAATTTTTTTTCTTATCGTCACTTTGATAATTTTTTTCACCCGGGTGTCCCCAAAAAAATTACGTTTCAGTTAAAAATCGCGATACGACAAAAATCTTGAAACAAAAGTTGTAGAGTATTAAAATTTCATCATTTTTTGTTCTAATTTTTTTTTCCTATTTTGTAATGGTGAGGAGCTATTTTTCTTAGAAGATAGAAAGGGGCTTCCCTGATAAGATAATGAAATCGGCCTTCGACCCAAATTTTTTCAAAAGTGGTCTTAAATGTTACCTTTTGATGTAAAAACTCACGACCAAAATTTTTGACCTCCCCACCTCCATTTCCGAATTATCACCCACTAAATATCGAAATTTCAATACCCCATATTTATGGAGGGGTTGGGCGAAAAATTCTGAAATTTTCACAGATTGTGGGCACTATGTGGGTACACTCGTGGAA